>BOPP01000054.1:6330725-6346529 GCA_017312745.1 Gryllus bimaculatus
TAGTAGATAAGATAACAGTACAAATCTCAAAAAATGTTAACTTACAATACATTAAGAGCGGCCTCCCTGCCCTCGTCCAATCTCAGAACTGAAAATTGCCATACAGAAGTCCAAACGGGGACGGCAACGCGTCCTTTCTTGCCAACAATGTCCAGATAGGAAAGTAAAGAAACTATTAGATTTAATTGCGAAGCCTATTATTTCACAGAATGATTAATCTATTAATCGCTGATTTTGAGGCCAGCAACGATTTATTGCAGAGTCAATTACTGGAAACCTTTAAATGATAAAATGTGTTTTCAAATGTGTGTTGCATCAAAAACAATAGCGTATGAGTTAATAGCTTTCATTCATGAAATTAAAAAACCTTGTACAAAAACAAATGGACAAAATTTGCAAACTAGGGTTTGTTTCATTTTTACAACTTTGAAAACAATGTTGAATGTAAAAAGATGGTAATATGAACACTGTAATCCAGGACATGTTTTCTTACAGATATTTCAGCACATTTATATTAATAGTCCTTCAAAAACATTCTATGTTAATAAAAAATTGACAGGTATTACAAAATTAAAATCTTCATAACAACAAAAGTTGAACTATCTCAAGAGATTACATGACAATTAAAGGGAGTACATTCAATTCAATTAAATCGAATCGTCGAAAATCCGAAATAACGAATTATTCGATCTTTGGAAATGCGAACCATTCAATGTCTTCCAATCCGAACTACTTCGCCCTTCCCTGGGATTCTGAACTATTCGATCCTGAAGTTCTGAAACAATCCGGCCTTGATTTCCAAAACTATCCGATTCTGCTGATCCCGAACTTCACGATAATTCGATTCCAAACTATGATTGCTAAGATTTGATATTACTCGAACCGTTACGATTCCGAATTTCACGATCCTTCGATTCCCAACTACTGCGGTCCTTCAATTCGACTATTCCGATTCCTCGTGACAAAACGGCTTGATGCGGGATTATCTTGCCAGCGGCGCCGATCGCGCAGCGTTTGGCTGCGGGCAGAGAGGAAGCTTGCGTTGGCCCAACGCACGGGGCGGGGCTGTCATTTCCCTGGACCGACGGGTGGGCGCTGGCTCTTGGAAGCGGGGCGGCAACGCCACTGCTTGCGAAAACGCGACCGGGCCGCTGCGCGTCAATGCCGTCCCGCGACCCTTCACCCCCCACCCCTTCCCAAACCCTCACAGTCCCCGCCGGTGGTTTCTCAGTTACTCGGAGAAATTCCGCTAACAATTCAGTCAGGATTACCAGGCTTTAGGGCTTGGCTCTGAAGCGACAAACTTATGCCACTGCAGTGCCTTGACCAGGAGGTCCTAGGGTTATCACACTGGCGACGTTGGCTAGGTCGAGTTTTCAAACCGCGTCCAAAGAATAAGTTCTAGTGGACGGCTGCTTGTGATGGGTAAATTCTTCTTGTGGCTTACTCCGAATAACCGCACGCAAACGCCGAGCAATACCCTAACAAACGGGCGACGGACCGCGAGCATTCTTGTCGTACTTCTTTCTTGTCCTATGCTTACTCCTTACTGGACATACTTACATTCACATGCACTTACTCAACCCATACATGTCGGTTCTAAGATTAGATCTTAGATAATAAAACATTATTATTATTATTTACTTATTATTATTATTATTATTATTATTATTATTATATTATTATGAGTTTGTCCCCGGCTGGGGCGGTGCCACCCTGGGGGTATACCTGTGATACACACACACACACACGCACAACACATCCACACCGCCGGAGACCAGCAGGAGCGTAGAGCTGACCCCGACTGGGGCGCGTGCCACACGATTGTGGGAGATTCCTGGATCGGGGAAACCTTCGCAAGCCGACGCTAGGACGGCGCCGGGTCCTCACTCTTCCACCTCCCGCGATATAAAACCACCAGTTCCCGTGATAAAAAACACCACTACAAATGTACGTACTGCACTTAATGGCCATATAAAGTTGCGCGCGCCCGGCAAACGTAAGTAATGAATGAATCGAGCCAATCGCAGACCAGCGCTGGTTTCGCGAGCCGGTCGCGGTCGCAGTCGCGTCCGCGTCGCGTCGCGTTCCGCGTCGCGAGCGCGTCGCGTCGTGTCCGTGTCGTGTCGTGTCGTGTCGTTCGTGTCGTGTCGCGTGCGCGTCGCGTCGCGTCGCCGTCGCGTCTCGTCGCGTCGCGTCGCGTTCGCGTCGCCGTCGCGTCGCGTTCGCGTCGCGTCGGCGTCGCGTCGTCGCTCGCGTCGCGTCGCGTCAGCACGTCACGTCACGTCACGGTTGCCGGCGCGGGCCGCAGGCTGCGGAACGCCCAAAGAGCAAAGGCGCCCGCACGGCTTGTTTCGTATCCCCGGCCGCGGCGCCGCCATTCGGGGAACCGGTCCACCGAAAGGTCACGGACGCCTTCGCGCACACTTCACTCCCGCCCGGCGCGCATACTCCCCCGCTTCACCACCCAACCACCCAGAGCCGACCCCGACGCCCGCCTCCGCGCACAAAAGCTTCTCTACCGGGTCGTCTCGATTCTTGGACGAAACTTTTGTTCTTGTTGCTGTAAATAACATATCTATAAATAAATAATAACCAGAGGCTCGGATTCTAGTGATTAAAACATCTTTGAAAATGACCTAAAAAATACGTTTTACTCATCTATTCAATTATTTATAGTTATTAATGACGGGAAGGGATTCTGGAAACTCAGAAGAAAACTGTGCCCCAGAACTGTGTGGCACAGTAAGTACAAAAAATCCAACATGAAAACAATTTAAAAAACGAACAACAGTTTCAAATTACGAGAAAATGATTGTAAAACCTTGAAGGAAGATATCTGAATGAAGGCTTCGTGTTTGTGGAGTTCACGGTTCACTTTCAGAAATCCAGCCGTGATGTGTAACTTGAATCTGATGAAGTAATTTCAGATGAAAATTTGTAGCACTTATCTGAGATAAGTTGTCAGCTTATCGTGATACGGAGAAATTATGATCAGACATCTTCACGTTGTAGCAAAATATTCAATATATGCGTTCTGAACCATTTAATTTATTGAAATGTCTTGGACGAGGAGAATACATGCTTACCAGCAGTAATCAGAGAGGGCCCAATTTAAACGCGAACAGTTGGGATAATTTTACGGATACAAGTTGTCCACCAAGAAATCCAAAGAGATGTACAAGACAAAGTGCTCTAGATAAAACGGTTCCACTCTCCGTGTCATTCAATAATCTCTAAAAAGGTTCAAGGATTTTGGAGTGTGCCATCTAAAATACATGTAACTAAAGGATTTTCTTGTCAAATAAACCATTGGAAGCTCAGAGCTTCCAAATGCTGTGCCTAGTCGTACAAAAAGTGTTGCTATTATGTGTACTACAATGAATATTGAATTGATTATGCTTATGAAGTCAGAAGGAATTGTCGCTAAAAATAGAAATACTCGGATTTGGAATGGCTATTCATGTTTATCATGGGCCACCTCGGCATCTAAAACTCTAAAAGAATAAAATCTGAATCACGTTGAAAACGTACGTAAAAATCATTAGGCTCATTAAGGTATTAAAACCTCTCAATTTCCGTGAAAAACCCACAATTAGATAGATCCGCTGACACTAAATAATTAGTTAACATTGATAAAAAAACTCTGTTCTATTCCTTACAAAAAACACACATTTAAAGCAATTCAGATTGGCTAGAAGAATTTTATAATGATTGAAGTTATGTATAAAATGCGCTGTAAAATTACAAAAAAATAAACGTAGGTGGTTTCGGAATTCCACCATATTACCCGCGCAAAATTCTCATATCATATTTCACTAGCCACAAGAGGATAGGGAGGTAACTATTTCACGCTGTGTATTGAAATCAAAGCCTTTAGCTTGTTTCTCTGCTCAAACGGTTTGCACTAGTGCGGCCTGCAAAAGCAAAAAAACGCTTCTCAACAAGAATTCACGCCAAAAATTGTATTTCCTTTCCAACAGACGAGCACGAGCACTTCTCCGGAACAAACAAAAAAGGAAATGCTTGCAAGAACAGAGCAATAAATGAAAGTATTTATAAAGTGCCACTGGTGATTTACATTGCAACTAAGAATACCAAAAAAATGTTACATTTCCATAATCCAACATATGTACAATAGCAAATATTTAATTAGGGGACGGCCTCCTCCTTAGAGCCCTTGCTGTTCGCATGACAGTAGCTGTGTAAGCATGACGCAACTGAGTATGAGAATTTCCACTCAGGACCGTAGATGACGAGTGAAATAACAATCAAATATGTTGTATTTTTCAGTGAAAAATGAAAAAGTTGTTCATTTGTTCAGGTATCTAATGAAACCATTGACACTATTTACATGGCTAGATGCTGAATATTTTCCGTTCAGTTTCTGCGGGTACAGGAAATATAAATATAAACTCCGGAAATTAGTTAATATTGAATCGGGATTGAAAATTCTTCCTAACAAATGTCAGCATCGGTCATTGCTACACATAATTCAAATAACAGACAGAGAGGTAGGCATTTCCGAAGCTCCAGAAACCATCCCACCATATTTTCCACGCACGTTCTCTTGAAGCTGTCATTCGCTAGATGCTAGGGAAGTGGGGAGTTTGATTTATTTTAGAGACAGGACCATTATATGAAAATCTGTAGGCCTCGTTTTATCGATGCAAACTATTTGTTATTAGGCAGAAGCAAATTATTCAGCATTATCAGAGTTTGCTCAACAAAAACTTGCTAGCGTATCGTTTTATTCTTAATTCAACTAATATTAGAAAAAGGAGTCGGGGTAGGTATTCCAGGCTCAAGAAAACGTTGCGCGCACTCACAAGAGCTGGAAGAAGGGCGTGAGGGCATGCAAAACATGTCGCTTCCAATCCAGAGGTCCGTGACACCGAGTTGTCGGCGCCGGAACGGACGCGCGCTAAAAACCGCGATTCAAAACCATAATTCAAATACGGAGAGGTAGGCATTGCCAAGCGCGCTTACGAATTAAACCATTCCCACCATGTTTTGATTTGATTTGAATTTGCCTATTTTTACGTGGCGACACTCGGGCCATACGCCCGCTCTTCCGTCTGACCACACAATTTCGTTACCGCTCCTTCACCAACTAACAGAGGAAGGAGGATTTCTTGGCGAGAAACAGGCCCCAATATTTGAAGTGTAACCTTGCTTTTGCTTGAGGATCTTTTACATGCAAGTAAATCTACCAACATGTAGACCAGCCGGCTTTACTTCCCCTCCGAAGGAAGGCGTACGAAGGATTTTGTCGCCCTAGAAATCCACGGCTTCGACGCGGTTAACCCGCGAGCTTGGTATAACCGTTCCGGTACCGCCAACCGTCACACCATCGCCCGCCGGCTTCCCTACCGCCCCGCCGCTTCGCCGCCATGTTCCCTACAACTCAACAGATACCTGGCGGGAGCAGGGCTCTGCACAAAATCGTCGCTCTTCCGAATCCAGAGGGCGTGCTCCAGATAGTTGCGCGGGACGGCGCGCACGTTAAAACTACGATTTCAAATAACAATTTCAAATACGGAGAGGATGTCAAGAAAAACCATCCCACCATGGACCCTACTACTCACAGAGACAGGGGAAGGGGCCTGCAAAATCGTCGCTTCCGAATCCAGAGGGGGCGGTGACACCGATGCCAGCCGCAGAGCGCACGCCGAATACCAAGCGATTTGCCCGCCGGGGGCAGCGCTCGTCGCGGCCGAAAGCGCTTGTGCCGCGCCGCGCCGCCGCCGCGGCCGGGAGGCCGAGGGGGACCCAGGACGCGTGTATTGTGCTCGGCGGCCGCGCCGTGACTCCGCGCCGCGCGCCTCGGTCGCCAAGCGTGCCGCGGGGCACGAACCGCGATCGGACACGCCTGCGCACAAACGCCGCCGTCACGACGCGTCGCCGACGCCCGCCCCGCCGCGACCAGGCGGAATTGCGCGGAAATTGCGGGCCAGAGTCAATACGCAATGACGCCGACGGATGTTTTCCGTCCTGTGTTGTGTCGCTGCTGTTTGACCGTTTTGCGGTGCGCTTGGTCGGAAATGGTACTGGCGTCTACATGAAAAAAAAATCGTTTGTTAGAGAGTCGAATTGTCCAAATTGTAGGCGAAGGAGCTCAATATGCAATAACTCGCGTGAACCATTTCTCCTTGTTGTGTCGTTGGTCCGAAAGTGGCACTGCAGTTCTACATAGAAAATTTTTTTTTAAAAAATATTACGTTATGTAGAGACTCTGGATAAATTGATGAATTGTTCCAAAATTGTGCGAGGAGTCAATTGCATAACGCCGTAACCATTTTAGTCCTTGTTCTGTGTTTCCTTGTTGGTGTTTGAGTTTTGCACATCGTTGCGTCGAAAGTGGCACTGCGTCTACATGGACCTTTTGAAAAGAAATATCGTTTGTTAGAGGAGCCGAATGGTCCAAATTTGTGGCGAGAATCAATATGCAGTAACTCCGTTGAACCATTTTTCTTCCTTGTTTTGTGTCGTGGTTGTTTTACGTTTTGCACATCGTTGCATCGAAGTGGCACTGCGTTCTACACTAGAAATTTAAAAAAAAAATTATCGTTTGTAGTGATGATAAATTGCTGAAATTGTCCAAAATTGTGGCGGAGAAGTCAATAAGCAAATAACTCCGTGAAACCATTTTTTCCTTGTTTGTTGTTGTTTGGTATACGCTTACGTTTTACGCATTCTCTGATCGAAAAGCGGCACCGTTGTCTACTTGGAATGTTGAACAAATCTCTATTGCAGAGAGACACTGGTTAAATTGCTGAAGAAATGATCGAGTGAATTGCGCAAAATTATGCAAGAGAGTCAGCATGCAATAACGCCAGAGGAACCGATTTTCTTCCCTGTTTGTGTTGTGTTTGACGAAAATTTGGTCTAAAGATTAATAGTCTATTAGAGAGTTTAAAAATTCCTCTTTGAAGAAAGCTCTGGATAAATTACAGAAGATAAGAATGCTCGAGCAGAATTGTTCCGAAATTGGTTGCAGAGAGTAAATATGCAAATAACGCTGACGGCTCTTCCTTCCCTTGTTTGTGTCGTATATAATCTTGGTCGAAAAAAAGAACAGCGTCTATTTGAAAGTCTAAAAAACTCTTATTGTAGAGAGAATTGGGTATAAATGCTGAAGATAATCAAATTTTGCTTCAGTTTGTAAGTGGATAGTAAATGAGCGTGACCAGGGTTACTACCTAAATGCATTACACTGATTGCAGCTTTAAGATTGATGCGTTCCAATCCAGAACCACGACAGACAGGACTTACTGAAATTGTACCGGATAAATAAAAAAATAAATCTGGGCAATTTTCTTGTACTTCGAATGGTTGTCTCGTTCTGTTGCGCTTTCCTTGTATAAAGGAATTACAATTAAGAAGCTGCCACTTGGACAGGTTGAAAAGAAAATGAACGCCATGAAGGGCGATCACAACTGCAAGAGATAGTGAGAAGCCATTTACAAATGAGCTAACTCTAAACGACAGCATGACAAAATGAGTGCATGGACGAACGTGGCAATTATATTGCCATTAATGTCTGAGCAGTAGCTGTCAAAACTGTCATTCTATATTTAATCTCTCTATTATACGGGTTTGTATTGGAGCCACTTTCCCGCATGTTTGGTCGAAAATTATGACGGCGCCTATTTGAATGTTTTAAAAAACTCCATTGCAGTGAGCGCATGTGTAAAATATTAAATTCTGAAAAATCAGAAATTTAGTTTATTTGCAAGAAGTAAAAGTGAATTAAGAGGGCTTGTGCTAGCTCTTGGTCAGCGAGCGTCGCTTTTCACTACGCGCCGCCCAAGGTTCGAGTTCCCGATCGAGCAAAGATTAAAGTGTGCCGTTTTCCTGCACTTATGTCCAGTATATGTTGCTGCATAAACGATAAGAAAATTCACTTTTCAGTGTTGAGAAGACCGGAATACGGGCGTGGGATGTCTACGTGCTAACCACATGTAACCCCTTAACCCCTGACTGCGAGGCGGGGACGTGCGCCGGTTAGGCCTAGCTCCGTTCACAGACTGTCGCGCTAATACATACATACTACATACATACAAATGGGAATAAGAAAGTAACAGGAACAGAGGCGATTGGCACCAAAAATGCCATCACTCATCACAGCTTCCGACCGACGAATGGCTCCAAATGCTACCGAGAGACAAATATAAAATAGCGTGTGTACCGATTTCTTTCCCAATTAGTCTTTCTGTCATTTTCTAACGTTCGGCGCCAATGTCCCTTTTTGTTTGAGGTTTGACTGTTTTCCATAGCCGTTGATTCAAAAATAGGATTGCTTCTCTTTGCAACTTCAGAAAAATCTCTATTGTGGTAAAAAAAAACCGTTGTGTAATTTCAATTGAAATTTGGAGATGAAAGTCCACTAGTGAAAAATATGAGTTGCCTAACGCGTACACGTTGCCAAAGCGAAACCCCAACAGGAAAACTTGCCATTAGAGCCAATTCGTAATAATGCTGCAACAATTTTCTTCCCAGTTCGTGACGTTTATATGTCCTGTCGTTTCCAGCTTTGGGCTAATTTTTCTGCTGAATAGTTTGTACCATCGGTATGTTCTTGTTGAAAACATAGTTTACTGTTCAATTTTAAAAAACATTTTTTTTAGATGTAGTAGAAGCGTGTAGCTTCTCAACCATTATTAAATAATACGAAATTTACTAAATGTTTCAGTCGTGAAATATACTAGTGAACAACTAAAAAGGACTATGGTCAACATTTGTTTAAATTCGTACAAGGCGTCGTGATTATTAAAATTAAAAATGAAAGTGTTTTGTCGTTAATGTATATATTTGTCAATAAACAGAAAATTGTATTTTGTCTTTGACCATCTTTTCAAAAATCCAACCTTACGGTAGTTCTTATAGGACTAGCTAGAATAACTACTCGTACACATTGCCGGGATTTAAACAGACACTAGGTGCACATAGGCCCCCCCAGCCCGCCTCGCCCAAGGCCCCGTTGCCGGCATGCCCTTCCATTCGCCTCCATGCCGACCGGATGTCCTAGGGTTCGAATCCCGACGGAGGCAGGAATTCGACACTAGCAAGATAGTTAGGTCGATTCAGCTTCTGTTCTGGAGGAGAATTCTCGCGGTACCGATGCTTCTCATCGTAGTCTTCCGTGGTTTCTCCAATTAATGCCAGTGCGAATGCCGGAGCCAGTACCCGTTAACAAACGGGCCACGCGGACCGCGCGCGATATTGCCTTTCCTCTTCTTGTCCCATCGTCTACCCCTTATTTACACACACTAACACGAAACATCTCACTACACTGCAGGCACGTGTTGGAGACCAGTCAGGGCTTAGAAGCCTGTCTCGGCTAGGTTGGGAGGGCCTTGTGGAGGATTAGGTCCCGCTCCGATCTCGCCAAGTTCAGAGCGGCAGAATCACCGCCAGCTCCCGTGATGAAAGATGTTTTAGGAGCCCCCCTCTCGCATTAGTTAAAAATATCTGTGCAGGACAGCCCATAAAAATGTAGAGTTATTGCTGTTATCGGCATTTATTGTAATTATTATACTATTATTATTACTATATTTTACCTATTAATTCATACTACTATTAATGTCTTTAAAATAAACTTAAAATTACATTGTTATTAATAGTCCTAATTGTAATGTTAAAATTTAGTATTTTGCCACCAAGTGTGTTATAGCGAGCTACAGAAATAATCTATTAAATCTATCGATCTAATCCTATCTATCTATCGAGTTTGGTTGCTTTGGTGGGGAGAAGGAACAGATTCTCAATGGCCGAGGCCTCGTCTCGCCTCTCTAAGAGCAAATGATTCAAACTAAAAATAGAGCTGTTGCGGATATGCGATGGCGCCCTCCGTAAGGATGGAAAGGTTCACACAATCACAGGAGAAAATTTCATGAAAATCGGATAATCTGTTGAAACGTTTTTGCAGGACAGATACTGATGTTACGGTAATTTTTATAGTATTAAATAAAATTAACAAGGAATTGTTAATAAGAAAAAGTTAAATTCAGGAGATTGTAGAAAAATAATCACAATGAATCAATTAAGTAACAATTAGTATAGTGAACAAAAAATATGGGGTTCAGTTTTTTTTACAGAATCCGATTATAAATATCTTAAAATCGTGTTCTTTCCGAATGTATAATATTGTTTGTGATTGTATTGCTTTTGCATTTGTTTCGTGCTCAATTTCATCAACATTCTAAAGATGTTATTGTTTCATTTTCCTGTTATGCAATTAACACGACGCGGCAACCAGTGATTTACCGGTAGAATTCATATGATTTATGTCACTTCCTTGTATGTCACAATTGGCGATTCACGTCATAATTTGTTGGGTTAGTAACTCGCTGTTTGTTTCGTATATGTAAAAAATGCTTGATCTCACTTGTTTGGCCTGATTTGTTTTTGCTTTCACTAATATTGCATGAGTGCAGTGTTGGATAGCTCATGAGGAAACAGAGGATATGAAATCCCACTCGTTCCTGATTACTATAATAAAAACTAGTAGCACCATCAGGAAACAACCTACATTGCGATTGCAATTATGCACCTGCTGTGACCTTGCCAACGAATGGATTCAGCGCAAGAATGTTATGTATGGCTGAATTTTGTAATTGGAATTACTGCATCCTCTACTCACGAAGCAAAAACCTTCCGAATTAAACATATTGCTGATGTGCGTATTATTGAAATATCATGCGCCTAATTATTTCTTAATGGAGTTTTTCAACAACTACATCATGATGATGATGATGATGATGATAATAATAATAATGATAATAATAATAATAATAATAATAATCATAATAATCATCATCATCATCATCATCATTCTCTATGGAAGCTCTCTTGGCGCTCATGAGACATAATACTGGGAATGAGTTTACTTTAGAACAGATTATCTTCAAATATTTCGTAACATTTTTTTTTCGATGTAATATTTGTCAAACTTTACACGTTACATCACAATATACAAGCAAGAAGCACTCAAATCGTATGTCCCTCATTTACACACAAGGTGATGGTGTGAACGACCTCCCATATTTTCAATTTCTCGCCAAAAACTCAGACTATACGTATGAACACGCGACGAAGTTGTTAGGTGGACTTGATTTTTAATCGCTAAATCTGTGGCCACGGGGTAAAAGTTCTTAAGTAGAAAATCTTAGTTTGGAGAAAACAAGGGTTAGATAATTGAGTCGTCTATATTTCCCAACTCTTTTTTGTTGTTAAGGAGGCAACATTTCAGAATTCAGTCATCTTCCAAAAATTCAAAATAGATACTTGTAGTTTAGTACTTAACCCAATTTCGCCAAAAATTGACTTCAGAAGTTTTACCCCGTGACCACAGGAATAATGTCTAAGAAGTATCTACACGACAGTCGCCCGACTTGGAATCCGAGAGTGATTCAGTCCCAAGTATTACTCGCCCTTGGCCCAGTGAACTTACCGCGCTGTTTTATTGCTTTGTCAGCTATGAAGATCACTCTTAATTCAGTCGTGTTTCAACTCCCCTACTCACTGGGGTTGAAAATTTACGAGGCACTGCGTTTAATAAATGACGTAGTAAGACGCGTATTCTCATTTATTTTGCCTCGTAAGCAGTTTCGCGAAAACTAGGCCCCTCTCTCCGCTCTACGCTATTTTAGAAGTTTTTGTCTTTTTCGATACTAAGTGTACAAACTACTCGTCCTTAACTGTAGTGCATTACTTTGTCGTTATTATGATGTAGAGATGTACGTATTATAGTTACGATTAATCATTCTACCTCGCATATCCAGACCTGCGAAGCACATAATATCTGGAATGCAGACATTCTTTCTGGAATCCAGCATTCTAGTTGAGATTAGCTTGTTTTGTAAGCTGTTGTAATCTATATCTGAACAGCTGGAGTTTTAAATTTCTAAACAAGGTTGATTTTTAGCATCATTTCTCTCATTATGTACTGTGAAACCTGCTGCAACCACCATCTCCATTAACATTCAAAATCGGAACAATATGCCACACTAGATCTACGGTAAAACAGAAAAATGTAAGAAATATTGTGTTGCTGGTGGTCGTTTGGTGATGATTTGCGTTGGTGGTTGGTGATGGTGGTAGAGTTGGGTGTAAGTGATCATGGGTTGACGGCGTACGATGGTTGGTGCGTGGTGGTGTGTGGTGGTGGTGGCTGGTGGTTGCTGATAGTGGTGGAGATGAAGGCGGTGTTGGGTGTGGCCTGCGTTGGTGTTAGTGTTGATGGTGCTGATGGTGTTGATGGTGTTGATGGTGTTGTTGGCGTTGTTGGTGTACTTGGCGTTGTTAGTGTTGTTGGCGTTGTTGGTGTTAGCGTTGTTAGTATTGTTGGTTTCGTTTGTGTTGTTAGCGTTGTTGGCGTTGTTGGAGTTGTTGGCGTTGTTGGTGTTGGTGTTGTAGGCGTTGTTGGTGTAGTGGTGGTAGTGGTGTTGGTGCTGGTAGTGGTGTAGGCGTAGGTGGTTATGTTGGAGTTGTTGGCGGCGGCGGCGCATGCGCGTGAGTGTGGTGGCGTGCCCGACGGCTGCGCGTCCCACGCCGCTTCCGCCCGCGAGGCCACTTCCGGTCGTCCCCCGCGTCCCCACGTTTTTTCCCCTTCAGCTGGAGGTGGCGAACGCGCGCGCGCTTGGAAGCAGCGCAGCAAAATCTCCAGCGCGTCCGCGCCTGCGCACTAACGCCTACACCGAACGCAAATCTGTTTTGTGCTTGATAACCATGTCTCGGTTGCCATGCATTATCAGGGCGGCCACTCATTTCCTGAAACAAAATTTCACTGACTTTTCCCGGTTTTCCGAAGTGTTTTTTAATGTTTCACTGACACGATTTGCAGAGTATTTCACACTATTTAAAGAAAATATTAAAGCAAGTAGGAAACTAATTTGTCAACTCTCTGGTTTCGCCGTGATAAAGAACAAATTTTAAAAAATCAACAAATAGAAATCACTTTTTTAGGTATAATATTTAGTTTTACAACCATTTCAAAATGTTCTCTGCCTTCTACTGATTCTTTTACAAATTCCCTGATTTTCGTCTGACTTTCCAGAGAAATTAAATTCCCTGATATTTTTCAGTTTTCCAGAAAGTGGTCACCTTGAATATACTCTGTTGAAACGCGTAAAGATAATTTTGTCACTAATTTCTGCCAATCTTGTTGGGGCATGGTCGGAGAGCAACTTTGTACAAAAGATGAGCATTCATTTCACAAATGTTGGCTGCCGTGTGCTGGTACTCCAATTATTTTTGTCATTCCGCTAACTGGAGAATGTTTGCATCAAACCAATGTATTTATTTAGCCGGAGTGCAAGAAATATTACATTTTAAATCTTCGATTTCAGGATATATTTCTTACGAGGATTATTCTTTATCAGTAGCTATATTGCAAAATGGGTTGAAAGTTTAATGTTTTTTTATGTTGCTACAATTCGTAACAACGTTCGTTTACAGCGTTGACTGGCGTCGAAAGTTTGGAGTAACCCTCCTTAAATCGAGTCAGTCAACGTTTGTTGTAGTCAGTCAGTGCCTTTTATCTTCTGTCAGGACCTCGGTGGCTTTAGATCCCGGATTTTCCGAGATGGATCCAATCAGAAATCCGCGATGTGTCTCGTGACTTTAGTGTGAGCGTAATTAAGGAATTGTACTAATGACGCTGGCCGGTGATTAAAAAGAACAGCGCAAGCATTACGATATGCGACAATTATTGAGGGTTGTCCGATTACGTTCGACCTCCATAGTCTCACTTTGAATATTTCCAAATGATTCACATTAATTCTCACGTGCTTTTCGGGGTAATTTATACCAAATTTCACAAAATAATATATGTAATGATGATACCGGATACAAATTCGAAATCCCTCGCGGAAACTATCCTTAACATTAAACCACACTCGCTGAACTGACACTTCCGATGCATATTCAGCTGGCGGTCGACAGATCAAGCTAGCAGAAGAATAAATTTTGCAGACAGAGTTTGACTTCGGCGAAGCTCATCTAATTTAGAACATCAAAATGATCTGTCGACATCTGAAGCACGTCGAAGTAATCGAAATAATCACTCAAAATAATCGTCCACTTACTTGCATGAACGAAGTATAGAACTCTTACGTTCTCGCTTAATGCGCGCCCTTGCTTAACTGCAACGAGTTTTCTGCACTATCCCCTTGATTCGTTTACTCCGACTTCGTGATAATAGAAATAGATTACGTCACTGAAGAATTTGCTGTTATTATTCGTCGCCAAGTGTTCGCCTCTAGCGAACCTAAGAGTCTTTTAAACGTCAAGCATAAACAAGACTGGTATAGTATGAACTTCGGACCAGAGCTGGATTGTACAGAACGTATCAAAAGTGCTGCAAAACTTCGTGAATGAACTCATTTAGAGAGGAGGAAGAAGTTCACACTATCATCATCAGCATCGTCAATTAAAACCACATTAATTACGTCGTATTTTCCGAAGAGATCTGACAGTCTCCGTGTTAGCTAAATTTCATTATGCTTCCTAGCACCAGAAACTTTGTGACAGATGGCTGGACTGTCACCTCTCTACAATCTGGTGGCGAAATAAATTATAACTTTGAGTAGAATCATCCTATTGATATTGGGATTGGCGTCTTTCACTTGAGGTTTATTTACCCACCGTGAATGTTCAAAATCGAACGAAGCGCTTTACATTCCTTCCGAAGGAAGACAAGTGAATTGGATATTTTCTGCTTGAAGGAAAACTACGACTTCGACCAGGTTTGTGACAGTGTTCGCCTGGAAATGATGTATGAAGGAGTTATTGGAGAGTATTTTCACCATTTTGAGGGCACGTAAAATTCTGCGGTCTTTCGAGTAGACTGCTGCTGCTCCTGATGATGATGACGATGATGACGATGATCATGACGATGATGGCGATGATGACGACGATGATGATGACGATGACGACAATGATGATGATGACGATGACGATGACGATGAGACTCTCCCTAGGCGCATTTGCGCTTGTCAGACAGTGTGCATTACACCAGACATCTTCAATGCATGTGAGACGCCCTCTGAAGCATATGAGGAGGTCCAGGGGGAGGGGAGCTGAAGGGAAATTTTGAAAACGGCCCCCGTATCCCTACGTATTTAATTATTTTATTTCCGTAAATAAAATAAATTTATAATTTACCCACTTTTTCAGCTTTGCAGAATTGATTCATGATATTTGGGGAGGAGGCTTTCCAAACAGCATGGCAATATAACTTCAAATTAACTTCTCCCCATAGCATGTCACAAACAGGTTTTAACTGTTTTTGACGTAAATAAATAAAAAATATCTGTGAATGGGACAACATAAAATCAGTTGCAACAACTGTATCAATAAAAATACATCCTCATTTTACTTGTATGTTTTATTTTCTAGTAAAATATGTCATAACAAAATAAAAAGTTTAATGTCAAAGGAAGCCCAGAATGTAATTAACGCCCCTGGCACGCCTATGGCCTGAAAACGTACACAGAGACCAAAGTTTTCAGGCAGAAACAAATTTGCAAGAGGTTTGAGAGTGTCAAATAGTACAAACCTTTCTTAAAGATTGTAAACTGTAAATCAACTCTTCAAGAGGGTTTTTATCTGCTTTCCATGAGGAATCAGTTTCCGAAGATCGACTGCAGTTTTGGCACACTATTTGATCCCAATTACACAAAACTGCAAATGCAGGCGTAGCAAAAATCAAAGCCGGACTGGCTCGAAATTTGAACTGTGTTCACCAAGAGGGAATGGTCTCGTACCGAAGGAAAAAGTGAAGGAAGCAGCAGCAGCAGC
>BOPP01000054.1:6353746-6370052 GCA_017312745.1 Gryllus bimaculatus
TTACCGTCGTCACCTTTACCGTCGTCACCTTTACCGTCGTCACCTTTACCGTCGTAAACTTTACCGTCGTCACCTTCACCGTCGTCACCTTATTCACCTTTACCGTCGTCACCTTTACCGTCGTCACCTTTACCGTCGTCACCTTTACCGTCGTCACCTGTACCGTCGTCACCTGTACCGTCGTCACCTGTACCATCGTCACCTTTACCATCGTCACCTTTACCATCGTCACCTTTACCATCGTCACCTTCACTGCCGCTGCCACCGCCACCGCCACCGCCGCCTCCAGTCTGCTCCTGTCCCGTTAGCGCAACGGCGCCCGCCCCTCCTCAAGTGTCCTCCACATGCCGTGATCGGCCGCAAACATCGGTCGCTGACGCCGCCACGAACCACTCTGCACAGGCCCGGATTCAAGCTACCTCCTGGTCCATTTAGAATGAAAGTATCTGCATTACGAAAAGTAGTCTGAAATTGATTCATTGATTCTTTGTTTTGTTTCCACAACCGCTTCCGCAAGCGTTTTGCAACCGTTTTCATAGTAGAAAAAAATTATTAAAAGCTGTGCGAAAAAACAGCGAATTTTCGAAAAAACGCGAAAAACGGCGAAAAAACTTTATTATATGTCCCTAGTAACCAAAAAGTGTATAAATTCAGTTTCTAAATTTAAAAAAATAATTCTCTAACTCGTGGTGTAACCAGAATCCATATTTTGTACATCTTTCATATCGAAAAATCGAATGACGGCAAAATGTCCGTCAGTGAACAACGCTAGCGGCTAAACCGTTGGCTACAAAATTGTTATTCCCCTGTCGATCTGGTTGAGTTCGTGGCCCATCGAATTTGAAACGGATGTTTCAATTTTGGGGGATATTTAAAATAAATCCGTGAGACATTTTCAAATTTTTCAAAAAATGGCTCCATTGTTTTTGATTAACTTTTGTTGTTGGATAGAGTAAAGGACGTTTAAGAGAATACTGAAGGTTTCGTTTTTGTTGAAGAATTAATTCAATTCAATTCATCTTTATGAGAATTGCACTGACACTAATGGGCATTAATACAACTCTCTTGCTAATCGCCGACAACAGAGGAATATTATGGTTATTATATGTACTAAAGCATTAATCGTCATGATTGCAATAAATTAATGCTTTCCTGATAAAGAGTTGACAGCTTTATCTGGAAAAGCACATAGTAATTGCTCGGATAAAACTTTGCGACTGCCAAAGAAAGGTTCAGGAAAACAGATTCAAGAGCATATTCACCGCATTAAACGTCGCCCCACTTCCCACGAGCAGAAAAATCTCTGTGAATAAAAGAAGTGTCATGTAATCCAACAATTAAGTCTCGAAAATGAAACAAGCCGTACATGTGTACGCCATAAAGGGTCAGTGTATGCGTTTCGATTACAATTCATTGATTTCGGAAATCTCCTGATATACCATTACCATTAGATTTCTACCCGTGGAAAATCAACAAACCTCTGCTTAAGGATATTTCAGATAAATTTTAATTTCCAGAAACACTATAAATTGGAACTAATATTTACTTCGAGTTTATTATTAGTTACGACTATCTGTATTAAAGTTTGTGGTCTGCAAAATAAATAATATCTGTAATGTTGAGATTCTAGTCCAGGATAATTTATACTATAAAAAGAGAGCGGATTTATATGAATTAATAATCCATGAAATATATATATGTGCATTTATTCAGTAAAAAATTCCAAAATATGCACTACAATATGGCCTACAATAGTTATTTATGATGTGAGCGGTAAAAATGTCAATTTATTTTGCGAGTAGGACATGTTGCTACACGAGACAGATGTAAGCCAAGTGGTGCAATCCTACGAGCATATTAAAACCACTTTTAGCACGTGTGTCATACACTATTTTTTTAGACAGCCAGACATTCATTTTATTTTAATTCAATGATACAAAACACTATGTTGCATTAACGTTAGCAGTAGCAATGCGACTAGAAGAAAGCATTTTATGTTCTTTGTTGTATTCGGTTTTATCTGAACATTTGACCTTTGCCTCACTTTTAGCACTGGTGCTAAAAATTGAACTTTAAGCACGATGTCTATGGCCTTAAAGTAACCGTGTTTACTACATGCAGTCTAAAAGTATATAAACCGTTCATAACACTGTTTGTCATAATGTTTTACTCAAACTGCATTCATCCTTCACTTAACTCTTGATACCGCTCAATGAAATTTCAAATGGTTGTACTCGTAGTTATTAATAGAATTAGTTTCTACAATGGAATTTCCGCGATTAAATACATTTAACGATCAGCATTATAACCACGTGTGAACACAAGTCTGAGAATCCCATAGCAGCCACAATTATACCATCGAAAGGCTAGTTCTTGGTTTTTCACATCCTGTTTCTCTCATATTTGTAGAGGAAGCCATGAGCGTATCCCGACTGCATCCCGCGCTCAACTTTTCCTAAGCTGTTGTCCTACCTCCCGAAAAAGGCACACTTAATCTGCTTCCCGTTCCGTTTTCCTCCTTAGTGTGCGGATTGATTTCTATGTTTATCATGGTCTGCTTAGTATTATATTTATCGATTCTAATTGATCCATTTCTGTCTGTTTTCAAGAAAAACTTGCACGTCATTTTAGGGCACTGCCAAAGTTGAAAACCATACTTAAAAGTTTGTGGAAAGAAAATTTGAATTCTCCTACCATGAGCCTATTTTCACCCCTCTGATTTAACATACTCAATTGCGAACGTTTCGCCATGTTCACCTGTGTATGAGGTTTTCTCTGGACTGGTGCGAGAACATCTATTTGCTACTGATGAATGGAAACTTACCAAAAATGTTTACTCCTTCGAGAAAAAAAAACTAATGATCAAAACGGGATGCAGTGGGGCTGTGGCTTCTCAGGTAATAAAAAGTGAAAAGGGATAAGCTGGGAATCGGGGTTGAAGGGAAAATGACTGCGGAATGCAGTCGGGCGATTCACGATCCCCACTCATGTGACTTTTGGCAGTTCGTGCATCGTCATCATCATCGATTTTCAAGATGGATTCTGCGGCACATAATGCTTTAAAAGATCGTGATTTTTCCTGCTAAATATCATGCAAAATTCAAATTCAAGAAATTGATATTAACCTACAGAAATACACTTGCAAAATTCAAAAAAAAAATATTAAAATAAAGTGTTCTTAGACTAAATTTGACAATAAAATTAATGCTGTAGATAAATATAAGTAACTATAACCGTTTGAAGCAAAATGGGCAGAAAATTAGCAATTTTCAGAAATAAGATTCTTATTAAGAATACAGTCCAAATACGCAATATATGCAAAAGAAAATTACGGTAACATTATTACAAATTACGTGTTTCGTGAAACATACCAGGCAAGCATACTTTTCGGAATAATATGCATTTGCAATGAAATATGCTCCCAAATTATAGCCAACGTAAGCAAACTCTGCACACTTGGAGATTAGCTGCACGATTTTATATTAATAATAAATTGATTAGCTCAAAGTTTAAATTTAAGAATTTGAAATTTGCCACTTTGTAGTTTACCGCCTTGCTATAAGTCATTCCTCGGAGTGTCGTGTCACATCTCGGTTAGGCTCTTCCCACTTCCATTAGCGATTAGGTTGTGAGCAATTCATATCGTCAAGCCTGTTATTTACCCCATAGTGCTACAGCACGACGGTGGCCTTCTGCAATACGTTTATGTAATGTACCGACCATCCACTCTCCCTTTTAAGGTGCAACCGCAATTGATTTTCCTCTGAAAAGTATGTATAAAAGATAAAGTGTGTTACATCCGGTCATTCTTGTGAATAAACTGTAGTATAGTATAATAAAGTGTAGCTTGGTTGGAAAATTACGTGATTTATATTACGTTAAAATAAATATATAGAGTGGTCAATAACCTGTTGATATATTATTATTATTATTATTATTATTATTAATTTTAGGTTACAATAATATCTCGTCATTGCAAGAAAGTATTATTGTTCTGTTATTAGGTTTCAAAAAACCCACTTGCAGAAATAATATCCATTCATCCATCTCTGTATGTGGAATAAAATTGCTGAAGTTCATAATTTGAAAATTACCAAGATAAAAATATCGTTTGCAATGAGTCGTGAACGTACCCCCATAGACAATTATGCGTAAAGATTGAACAAGGAAAAGTATTCCCTCACAAAGTCCCAACTCTATGTAGAGAGTTTCGTGAGTACACGTTAACCACGGAGTTTGTATGCAGGTCGACCTACAATTCGTGTCTCTCGACATGACAGTTTGTATGCGTTGCAAATTATCACAGAAATTGCTAAAAACATACTTTCAACGCTTTGTGAACCTTTCAGGAATGACATCGAAGCTCTGTACGTGCAACCAAATACTACAAAAAGAGGGGGGAAGGAAAAACATATGCATAACAAGAATTGCGTGCAAACAAGCATGTCTTCTGCAGGAAACGATTGTATCTGGCTCAAGCCATTGTCTTATTCCAGTTCGCTGTAACGTTTGCGCACAATGAAGTCCACCGACTACACAGCCACACATATTAAGCCATTTGCTAGCCAAAGTATGCCTTTGAGTACCATTTTGGTTTCTAACGTATTGTCCGAAAGAGGGGTATTTATATAATATCCTCAAAAGCACATACCTTATCGATCTATAAAAATGCATTAGTTCTTATACCTCAACGTCTTGCTTCTGTTATGAAAAGCCATATCGAAACGCACATCCACACAAACTTTGATGCTACGATTGTATACAAGTGGAAAGAGTGTGGTGTTTCTTGCATTGTTGGATCCGCTCAGATTAATATCTGAGGTTCTAGGGATAGAGTCCTTAAAGTGGCAGATTTTCGTCACTAGTTTTATAGCTACGTCGGATTCAGCCGCTGTCTGGAGGATTATTTTGGCGGCTGGTTGCTCTGATCGGTAGATTTTCTTGGCTTCTCCAATCAATACCGGAGGAATTAGCAAGCAATACTCTACATAACAGGCCACGGATCGCACGCGATCTTTCCACCCTCTTTCTCGTCAAATCCTCTCGCCTTACACACCACACCCACATGCAGTACGCCATCCAACACACCTAGAGATCAGATGGAATCTTAGAACTTTTCCCGGTCGGGGTGGTGCCCTGCTCGCGGGGGTACCTGAAAGAGAGAAGGCATTGCAAAGTAACGTGTCGGTCGGTGTCGGATCTCACGTTCTAACGGGAGAAGATGATATGACTGATATGGACCTAGGCGACATGACATGAGACCTGATACGAAACGCCTATGGGACATGAATCATGGGACCTGATATGAGACTTCTATGGGACATGAATCGTGGGACCTGATATGAAACTTCTATGGGACATGAATCGTGGGACCTGATATGAAACTATTATGGGACATGCCCTATGAGACCTGGTATGAAACGCCTATGGGATACGACATATGGGATCTGATAAGAGATACCTATAGTTCATGACTTATGGGACTAATGACCATGGTAGTAGTCGCGCCCGGAGACTAATCAATTAATTGCATCCATCTAATTAAAGTGTCACAAGGCGAGCTAAATATGCTTCTTCCGGAACTATCTCCAGGACTTTCTTACGAAGGCTTTGACCCTGCCCCCTCTACCCCTTCTCCTCTGAAGTTTCGCGAGCGTGCTTTAAATAGTCCTGGCATATTTAGGTCCGAATTTTTAAGTACCCAACAGACCAGTAGTGGGATGTAGACCAGCAATAGGTAGGTTTCAGGACTCACTTCTTGAATAGCAACATCATCATCATCAACACCATAAATATAAACAACATCACCGTCAAATTCAACCACTTTAATTATTTACCCTTAGTTTATACAAGGATACCTATGGCGCAGCCGAGAAGAAGAATGAAGTACGGTCTCTTATGGAGACAGTGATACCAAAGCAGGCGCTTTTCTACTGTACTGTATGAATCGAAAGTTACGCGCTCGATGGTGAGAACGAATCCCGACGGGGCGGAGCGCTAGTTTAGCGCTCAAGTACTTAATCTCGAACTTTTCCAATTTTCTGAAGTCGTATTTTCCTCCCTTTCCACAAATCTAAAGCTATTCGAAAGAGACTCCAATTCCCAGGAATATTTCTGCTCAGCTTCTCACGTTCTTTGTAGTTCGAAATGTCATAAGAAATCAGGAAGAAATATTATTTTAAAATGCACCACTATTTCAGTACAATATCGAAAATTCAAACCAACTACACGCAGTTGCAAAAAGGCCAAGTCTCGTGTTTCCTTTTTAACTGTAGATAAATAATAAGTTTTGGTTACAGAAAAAAATATTTAAAATTTCTCTGATGACAAAAGTGGGCCCCGCGGGAACAAACTGATTTGATTCAAGGGAAACCGAGCTGTGCGAACGAAACAGTGGCGCTTCGGAATCTCCCGGAAAACGCGACGATTCCACCGCACGCTACCGCCAACGCTTCAAACTCAAGGGAGCAGAAATCACTTTTCCCAGATCTCTTACGTCGCCGAGCACGCACTGCTCGCTTGGGCGGCCGAGTAGCGCTGTGACAACCGGCGACAAATGACGGTAATAGGACGCGGAAAACGGCAGGCGGGCCCGCGAACGACAGTGGCGCCGTTTAGCGGGGTGGCTACACGGAACGGGTCTGCGGGAGAACTACGGTAGGAGTCGAGGATGCGGGTTGGGTCTGCTAAATACGCCTGTCGGAGAACGCTTCGGGTTTGTTATGTTTCTGGTCGGACCCTGTGCAAACAAACCACTCTCATTAAATATTTGTTTTAAGAGTGAAACTAGCTACATTCTGGAAATCAACCAAGTACGTATCAACCTGGAAACCTAACGAATTGGGGAAACCCTTCAAAAATGTTCTAGAACCTCCAAAATGGCTCTCTTCGTTAGCTTTTCGTTTTCTATAGCGTTAGAAACTCAATTCGTGACCCAAGAGAAACACGAAAACCAAGTTTTAAGAACAGATGACGCATGGGTTTAGAGTTGCGTACTATGTCAATGTGATTTCCAGAAGAATATGTGTTGCACGTGCTCTTGCTGTAGTTATTGGGTGTGCGGGTGACGCCGTGACCTAGACACAATTCCGTCCCGGCCGACACACTGCGGCCGTCCTCAGGGCGAAATTCCCTGGTCGCAGTACGATGACCGAAACGTTGGCAACCGTGATTAGGACGCGTCGTCACCCGGACACCCGAGTACCGTATCTGTTGACTCGGATTGCGGAGTCCTACGCTTTCACGCACGCGGTCTAGCGGCTGGTATTGTAAGTATCATAATTCACATGGGCGTGCCGCCGCTTCGGACGGAAGTACTGACGAGAAGCAAAGTCAGCTCAACCAGCAGAACTGTATTTAAACACAAGCAAGCTCAGCAATAGGGGCGGATTTTAAAGAAATGTCATTTTTTCTTTCCACTTTAGAACAATGCCGTTTAGTACAGATATTTGTTTTATGCTAAGACAAAACGATATAACCAATTTTTATACGCCCTTTTTTGGCATTTTTCTTCGATTTCTACGGTCATTTTTTACCTTTTACGTCAATTTTAATGCATTTGTTTGCCGATTTCATCGATTTTAATATCATTTTAATGGTACTTGCTTCAAACAATACTTACGAGGTGCAACAAATATTCACCCTATAATCTTACTCGTTTACTTTGCTCATATATTGTAATGTCAGCCTTTCTGAGTACAACGTTCTCGTTAAGTTCCTGTGACGCCTATCGGCGCCATTGTCAAACCAAAATTTTGCAAGCTGAGTTCACTTGAACAATAGGAAGGAGCCTCGATTATATCAGTAACATACCCAACAGCTTGTGTTGTTCATCTCAAGTGGTTTTGATCTAACTTTTTACGACAATTTTCTTTGTTTTTAATGCATTTTAATGACAATTGTTGGCAATGTTTTAGGTTATCAAAATCCGCCTCCTACTTATCAAGAATCTATCTTTCTTTTAGTACACATTTCAGCATTTGCATTGCTTTCGACATTTCAACGTGATCACGAGGCTCCCTCCGGTATTCAGTGTGTAACAGTCAATTTCTAGCGGTGCATATTGCATTTCTTACGGTACTCGCGACCAAAGGATTTCTGTGTTGGTACCTTGCTAGAAAGACTGGCGACCTAGCTTTTCTACGAACTGTGGTATAGCTCTTATTTCCTGTTCGACGACCTTTGATATTTTCTCTGCCATAGAACAACTCTATTTCGTGTATGATGAATACGATAAACCTCTTTTTTTTGTTTAGTTAACTTAATATGCTCATTAATTTCATGAAAAATCTTTTATTATCAATATGTTTCTGGCATGCGTGCAATTAAAACTTAATTGTTCAATTAAAAGTTCACAACAGCCAATCAGAACGTAGAGAGCTGATCGAAATCGATCAATTACGTATCTATAATACAGACGTTTTCAGACGGCCATGAAGCATGAGTAAAAATGTACATCACATATTACCTACATTAAAAACAAATATCAGTGAACAAATGAAACAAAATTATAAACGAATAATTATTACTAATTCGTAGACAATCAGTCAATCATCTAACCCAGAAGTCGCTTTATATTGCAAAGACATGGTATTAATTCACTTATTTGAACGTGACGACCCAGAGAGAGCAGTTGCTCTGGCAATACTCATTTGTTTTGAAAAATCAAATAAATTGTTTATAATTTAAAATATTGATATCCTTTTAACGCCACTTCAACATAAACAAGTATGGCCATAAGCATGTTGGTTTGACACTAGCTGACTAACGGAATAACATAAAATATTTAACATGGATAAATGCTTTAAGAATGATAGTGTTTGGACAGTCGAGAACATAGGACTCGAGAAAACATCTGAGGGCCCTAAGCATAACGAAAATACGCGGTCTTTAATAATATTAAAATATTGTAGATGTGTATAATACTCTCAAAATAATACTCTTTGCAATTTAAAATAGTTTTTTTTTAAATTTAGTTTTATACAGAGCACTCATAATTTTTAATATACAGAATACAGTTTAGTAAGAATTGTAATTGTTTTTTATTAACGTTACAATCTGATGATGGGAGTAAAAATATAACTCCTGAAACTTCGCAAAATGTGTGTTCTTTAACAATATAAAATGTTCAAGAAATATCAATGATTTTTTTACTTTCTCACTACCGCTTATGCAGTAGAGAGAAAGTTGTGTAATTCTGCGCGCAAAACGGCGAATTTTCGAAGGAAAAACTTATTTACAGGGACCTGGTAACGAAAAAATGGATGAATCTACTTGCTAAATTTATATAAAAATCCTCTAACACATGGTGTAGGCAGAATCAATGTTTTAAGGATCCTTGATACCTAAAAATCGAATAAAGGCAAAACATTTTCCGTCTGTGAACAACGCTAGCGGCTGAACCGTTCATCCGATTTTCTCCAAAATTGATTTTCCCCGATCGATCTGGCTGACGACGCGGCCCCTTGAATTTGAAACAGATATTTTACTTTTGGGGGTACTTTACATGAAGCTCTAAGACATTTTTAAAATATTAAAAAATGGCATCGTTTTTGATTAAATTTTGCTGTTGGATAGTGTGAAGGACGTTTACGAGAATGGTGCAGGTCTCATTTTCGTTGAAAACGATTTTTCAAAAATTGTAAAAGTTCACAATTTCTTTGAAGTCATCGTACAACTGGAATATTTAAAAGAGAGATTTTTCTCTTAATGAAATATGTTCCTAAACAAAAAGATTTTGAAATAAGGTCATGTACAATTTTTCTAAAATGTACTTTTCGCGCAGTTTTGCGTGAAAGTACCTCTGTTTCAGCAGAACTAGTTTTGTATTAACTTAATAGTTAGTGACTGCCTGTCCTAAACAAAAAAGGCCAATTTTCTCTATATCATATTAAACATCATCTATTCATATAAAATTAACTATAAATAATTTTCTTCCTTTTTTCTGTGACACATTTAATATCATATCTCAGTTAAATAAGTTTTCGTATGGTTAATAATAACAAAAAAATTGTTAGCATCTGTTCTTACATATTTATGAATTGTTAACATTTTCTTAGGTATTATCACGAGTGCTTTGGAAATTGTTGTTAAATTGGAGATTTACCTGAGAATTTCCAAAGCACGAGTGGTATTTAATAGGACTATTCCACGAGTGAAATTATGTCCAACCGAATTCCAAAATGGGCTAAATATTGAAAGTAACTGAAAGCGTATGTTAAAATCAGAGGTTATGTTATAGTACATATTCTGTTCATTAATCATCAACATAGCGCATGTATCCTAAGATAGATGAGTCACTGTTTATGATTGGCTAGTAGGTAGAAGCGGTAAGAAAAATCAGATAGAAAAGGCGATAAACGTTTTTAGATAGAAATAGAATTAGAAATTTAAATAGAAATACTATTGTTTTTAATTCTACGAGGAGAATGGTCTTTAAAAATATACGAGGCCCCTAAGCACGTGCTTTGTTCCATCCTTCCGGGATCCTCCGACAGAGGCGCGATTCTGCACAGTTACGCAACGGACGCCTCGCATCTTCACGGTGTGGCGTACGCGGGGGGGGGGGCGTGTTCCGTGAGTTGGGGGAAAACAGTATGAAGATGAGAGATTCGGCCAGCTCCGAACCATAAACTTGGCTGGATTGTAACAGCCCATGAGCGGCTCGCTGAGCAAACCTTCCTTGATGCATACTTTATCTTCTCCTTTTTTCATTATTTTCCTACATCTTCTCATCTACTTTTCCTTCCCCTCTTCCACATCGTTTTTCAATCTTCTCTTTTTCTACTCTTTTCTTCTCTTCTTCCTCCTCTTCTCCTAATTTATTCTCCTCTTTCTTTTCGTTTCTTCTCTCTCATCCTTTCTTCTTTTCTTCTCTTCCTCTTTCTCCCCCTTTCTTACTTCTCTCCTCCTTTGATTTCGTATTACGATCCTACTTCTTTCTCTTTTATCCCCTCTCTCGTCACTTTCTACTGTCTTTCGTCTTCATTCGGAAATAATGGGGAAGGAAACATCACGCTCGGTCCAAGGCACTTTCGTTCTGACACTGTATAGCCATTCGCTTGGAATCGATACAATAAATCGTGGGTCACGACCGATGGGATACATTCAGGCAATCTCTGATCTCTTCCATCTAGTATACGCAGCTTTTAAGCTATTTCGTAGCCATTTTTATTTGAAAATCAGCCAACGGTGATATCTGAACCTGCGTTTTGCGATGCTGCTTCTGTGATAAGTCTTTAATAACAGCTGACTGCCCTTACCGCACAGAAAGATCATTTTACTACGCTCAGCGTACTACGCAAATGTGAGGTATGATAAATGCTAATTTAATCATGCAATGTGTTTTCAATGGTTTCTTTATCACAAATATTGAAAGATGTACAATTTGCTTTGTATTTTTAATATACGTAATGGGTAAAAAACATTACAGATATTTGACCAAATTAACAATATGTTTTAATGTGACACAAGGTTTGATCACATAGTTTTGAGGCTTTTGTTGACATTGACAAATTTCAGTATATTACATTACAATACTCATAAATGTCACGGTAAAATAAATGTTTAACAATTACCAAAAATGCTTATTTATTTCATTGCGACATCAGCGTCAATGCGTCAGTGTAATTCATTGAATGCGTTCAGAAATTACGGATAATACAAATAAAGTTACATTATTAATACTAATTAATACTATAAGCATGAATTAATTGCACGACTCATCTGAAAAGTAATATTATTGTAATAAGTATGATAGATGTATTAAAGACAGAACGCTTCCCGATTCCACAATTATTATGGGTACAGATAAATCCAATGTCACAAACGTTCGTCAGGAAGTTTTTTGTCGCCGTTGAACAGCAGCAGCAGATGGTGAATGCTAGGACAAGAAAATGAGGACACAAGGAAACGGCAGATGAAACCAAGAGAAAGCGTAGGTTTACAATGTGCAATTCGAATCCCCCAATCTTCCGCTACTCCTGAAAAAGATTCTTGTATTGGAAACGCGGATATGTACTTCTTTCATTGTTCGATTGTTTTTGCCATTCCAAAACTTCTTTTAAACATTGATCTAATTTTAAAAATAACTTATAAACTTAAAAATATTATTCTAACTTTTATATTCTGAATTTCAATTTCTGTTACTACTCGAACAAACCCAAACTGGGTCAATCCCCTCAAGGGCATGCCCCCCCCCCACCGCTTCAACATAAACATTAGATTAATGAATAATCTACAAATATCGTGTTAATACAACAGTTGTATTGAAAACAAACATGTGTACATTTTGTGCGTTAAAATTATTTATTTTTCACACAATGAGACCTCTTTTAACGTTCTATTAAATATTGTACGGTTCCCCCATTTCGTAGCAGGGGTTGTTCGATGTTGGGTCCTGCAATTTTCAAACAATATACGAAGTGCCGAAAGTGCCAAAGTGTCGAAATACGAAGTTCGCTCGGATAGACCAGTTTTATCGTACGCAGGTGATTCAAAAAGTAACATCAAAATTCATAATATTACACGAACTGAACACTCCAGGCATTTCAAACTTTCACGAAGGAAAAGTACATAGTTTAAGACGGTGTTGACGTATGCCAGCAGATGACTTAACGTACGCAATGCGGAGGGCAGTTAAAACAAAATAACGGCGCTTTTAGCTTCGTGCACCGTAGAAGTTCAACGAGCGGTAATAAATTGTTTGTGATCAGAGGTGGTAAAATAGCAATTAACTCATAGAATGATGATAAAAAGATGCTCTGTATACGCATTAGAGAAAGAAGAGTTATTGGGCAGACGCCTTTAAAAATGGACGGACATCACGGATTGTCGTAATGAGAGTGAACAGGGCCCAGTAGAACGAAATGGTGGAGGAGCTAAAGCCAGCAATAGGAAGCCGTCGCAGACGACTTCTGATAAGTCTTCTTCCTAGTTTTCTTTCTTTCTATTTTTATTTTTATTTCTTTCCTATTTTTCCTTTATTTTCCTTTCTTTTCCTTTCTTTTCTTTCTTTCCCTCTCATTTTCTTTTCTTATTTCACTACAACGTTCATCAACCCACCGTAACTCTCCGTACACTTCAAATCATTCGGAAACACAAATGTTACATTCTACAACATCCCCAGGCAACCTGGGTCTTGCTCATTTCGGTTACCATGTGTTTGAAGATACGAGAGGACGCATTGAGGGGATTTGAAAAATGGAACATTCTTGATTCAAGGCACAACTAAAAAACTACTGGGAGAATAAAAAAAAGTTGATGCAAACGTTTGGACAAGTATATTGAAAATAAAAAGGACTTTTTTAAAAAAAGACATACGTTTTATATTTTTTGTTGATTTTTTTTAATTAGAAAACTGCACATCCCATTAAGGGCAATGGCCTCCTTCTTGAGCAGGGAATTATTAATACTTATTTAATGAAGTGACAAGATGATGACGGTGAAGGGTGAAGGGACGATCACAAACACATCCATGCCCGAGGCGAGATTCAAACCCGCGATCCTTCGAACCAAGATCGCCGCGCCACTACTGCCTTAGCGATCTCGGCTGCCCGGATTGGCTGTTGAAATATAGTGCACCTCAAAAACGTTACGTTTGACGATACTTTGCGAATCACATCTTTATTAGCTGCGTATCATACTCGGCCCCCAGGCGTAAAACGAGAGAAGAGTGGAAGAGGCCAGAGTGGGGAGCCGACACGTCACACCCACTTGGTGAAAGCACGCGCGCCTCACACGGGACGTGAACCCGCAACCGCCGACTCCGCGTCTTTGAACGCTGCTCCAATTTGCCGGGTCATTAAGGCAGGCACTATCTAATTTAATCTCGGTTCGTTCGCTAAAAGTGACTCGATGGACTAACTTCGATTTCGCGCATTTCCTTCATAGCTGTTGTGATCTGTTCTGAAGTGAATATTACTGATACATATCAATCAAAAATTGTCTGATAAAATCGTCACATTTGTTTAAATGATGAACACAATATTTTCAACTGCACACTTTTTCTACACTCTTAGAGACTTGACTTCTCACTAAAAAAGGAAGACTATATTTATTTTGACTATTCCACTCGTGAAATTAAAACGAATAGTGTTTAATTATAATACAAAATTCCCCAATCAGGGCGGTGTATCTCAAAAAGATCATCGCTTTTTCTATCGTATTTTTCTTACAGCTTCTCCCTACTGGCCAATCATAAACTGTGACTCATCTACCTTAGGTGGCGGTATACATAGATCGCTATGTCGACGTCCAATAAACAGCGTATGCACTATATCATACCTGAAAGAATGTTTAAATCTAAGATGTTATTTTCAATATTTGGCGCATATTGAAAGTCTGTTGGACGTAATTGCACTCTGAAAGAGTCCTATTAAATTCCACTCGTGCTTTGGAAATTCTTAGATAAATTCCCGCTTCAAGAGTCGGGAATTTGTCGACACTTTCCAAAGCACTCGTGGTATGACCTACAATAATTATATAAATGCATCATTTGCATTTTACGATTCTAAAATGCTACGCCTGAAACAAGTCCTGTAATTCAGATTCTGGGTCAATGACCCCTATCTCGATCAGGTTTTTGAACCTTTCCTTTGATCCTCTGAGTGAATGCTGAGATGGCTCCTTGCTTTCTTTCCGGTTGTGCACGTAGCTTCACCATGCGCTTGTTTTCTTGAGCTGTTCTTTAAATTTACGGGAGATGTAGGATCGGGAAAAGGGGTTTGTGTTATTTTCTCAGCAACAATACCAAATTTGTAGTTAGGTTGCCGAAGTAAATATGTTTGCCGTGTTTCAATAGCCAATTTTTTTAGTTCTGATATGTTGCTAACCACATTTTTTGGTACCTCATCATTCAAATATGTGTCGTAAAAGGTTAAAGTAAGGATTCTAGATACCCTCGAAAAAAAAATTGCGCAGAATTTACTTCTCCTCCATACGTCACACACACGATAAATAAATAATTACAGAAATGTTCGGATCGAAGAGACACGAGATATTCGTAATTTTTCGGATTCGAGAAGTGTTGTAACTTGCCTCACCTCCAGTTTCGGCGGCAGCACAGTATTGCGGGCAATGAACAGCGAGTTCCGTGAGAGTTTTTGGACGCCCCTGGAGTGACTTGGCGCGAACTCGTTCAGCCGCCACCGCCGCCACTGCAATCGCCACAGCACTCGGCACAGCACTCGGCACAGCACTCGCCACGCACAGCAGCCCCCTTCGCCTTCCTGCAATGCGACTGGCGAGTGCGGGCGTGACACGCATACCCAAAGCACTCACTTGCAAGAGGCTCGGAACGTGGGGAAGGGAGGACCAGCACATGAGCGCAGCCCGAACGGGGTGTAGAGGGGGTAAATGCCCCCTCTCTTAAATCTTCCATTCATTGATTAGTGATTACGGGCCGGTCAAATGCTTAGGTACTTTGTCCCGTAAGTGTAGTGCATTTTTTTCATCGCGGGAGGAGGCAGTGATCTTCCCCCGCTGGATGGCGAGATCCGGCGCCGATTTACGTTGATTTGTGGAATTTTCCCCAACCAGGTATCCTCCTCCGTGGCATCGCCCCTGCCGGGACAAGCTTTTAGCTCCCGTTTGCTCTCCTGGCATGTAATGCATATCAGAGTAATTGTGTGTAAATAAGGAGTGAGGATAGGGTCAGGAAAAGGAAGGAAACATTGCGCGCCGTCCGTGGCTCGTTTGTTAGGGTACTATTCCGACATTAGCCTGGTATTGATCGGAGAAATCACGGAAAACTACCGATCAAATGTGAATTTGGGTTCATCTAATAACAATAACAATAACAATAACAATAATAATAATAATAATAATAATAATAATAATAATAATAATAATAATAATAATAATAATAGCGAGCGAAGTGGCTCACCGCGTAGCCAGCTGATTTTGCAGTCGACAAACTCGGGTTCGATCCCAGAATCGGCCATGTTTTCATGGTTCCCCTCTTTCGTGCAGACGATGCTGGGATGATTCAAGTCCACGATCATCTCTCATCGTCCTATCACTTTATAATTCAAATCTTAATAACCTTGTCTTACGAAGGGATACAGCTTAAAACTGTTCCCCATATTTACACATGTTAATCTCTCTCCACGATAGAATATGACTGGACCTCGGATGAAAACGTGTTGCGTGGTCAGAAATGTCCTATAACATTAATAATAATAGTAATAATAATAATAATAATAATAATAATAAATAATAATAATGTAAAAGAAATCGTGGAGACACAAACCGTTCCATGGACAATATCTAAAAAGAATGGACAAAGTTCAGATCAATAAAGATCAAT
>BOPP01000054.1:6371073-6416822 GCA_017312745.1 Gryllus bimaculatus
AACAACCTGCCGCTGGTCGGTAGTTCTCCGTGGGTTTTGGATCAATTCCAGAGCCTCTGACCGGGAGGCCCTAGGGTTCGAGTCCCGATGCTGGTGGATTTTCGACACCAGCGACATACATGCAGTTAGTTTGGTCGAATTTAGCCGCTGATTGGAGGAGAATTGTAGCGTCCGGCAGTTCTGGTCGGTGGTTCTCCGTGGTTTTCCGATCAATTCCAGGCGAGTGGAATGGATGATTCCCCACGGACGTAGCTTGGCTGGTGCAACTTGCATGCTGCACCCCCCTCAAGTCAAGGGCCCAGAATGAAAACGCCCGCCGCATAAATATGGCAATGGAAATGAGGGGCCCTCTTTCGACTTCCTGCACCGAGGTCTCCGAGAATGTAGCTCTCGGTATCCCCTACCAAACCATGGGCCAAGGACCTCCCGCGATCTTCCCTTCCTCATCCTTGTCTTATCCTCTCCCCTAAACACACACACACACGCGCGCGCGTAGACTCTATGCTGCCCCACATGTCGGGAAACCAGTCGGAAGCTTCGAGCTGCTCCAGCTGGGGCTGTGCCCCGCTACGGGAGATACATCGAGAGGAAAACCCTATAACCCCATGTGTAGATCGACCCCGGATCTCAAGTCAGCTGGGGAGGAACACCATGAGTGAGATGTCCCCGCATCACATTCTCAGATCTAATGACCGAAGTAGTTGACAATCCCGGAACCTCAAAATAAACACACACACACACACACATTTATTTTATTTTGAATGCAATTTGCAAATAAAATATTTGCTCTGACATTTCAGAGAAAATGTTTAATTTTGAAGTTGATAGCTGGAAAGATATTCACTTTGATCGAGTTTTCAACTACGCGCTTTAAAACCGATTTGGATTATTTACGAAACTGTATCTTGCTATTCCCCTGATAATATTATTGCTGATAGAAATTCATTCCGTTGGTGTACCGATCAGACTGCTTTAAGAAAACTACCTGATTGAGGAATCGAACTTGTGAACCTATGAACATTACCGTATTACCATTTACGCCACCATAACAAATATTCAGACTGTCGTCTTCGAAGCCTTGTACATCTTCTTCCCACTGCTCGCCTATAGCTAACACCATCGTCCTTCAACCGGGCTGGAGTTCGATGTACGTCCGTATGGAATATCCCTGTTGAATATGTGGGGGGACAAACCAGGCTTACATTAGGGTTTCATATGGTTACGCCGTGACCTCTGAATTTTGTCTCGCCACATCCTACATCACCAACACATGTACCGGCTCAGGACGTCAACTGATGTCAATGCAGTGCTTTCGACCGGGAAATCATAGGTTTCGAGTTCCGAAGGTGGAAAAGATTTTCGACACTACTTGTGTAGGTAGCTAAGTCCAATTCAGCCGCTGGCTGTAGGGGATTTCTAGCGGTCGGCTGCACTGATCGGTAATTTTAAGTTGTTTCCCCGATGAACACCAGGCGAATGCCGGATCTTTACTCTAACAAACGGGCCACTAACCACCACGATTTTTCCTTCCTTTTCCTTGACCTATCCTCACCTCTTACTTACACACACTAACATGCACTACACTATACACGTCTGGGGCTTAGAGCTTGTCCCGGCTGGGTCAGTGCCCCGCTGGTGGTGCAAAAACCTGCAGATGGAAAAATCCTCGCAAGCCGACGGGTTGGTCGTCGCCGGATCTCGAAGCCTGATCTCGCCATCCAGCGGGAGAACCATCACTGCCACCTTCCCGATACAAAAAAGTATGAACTCTCCGTACGGGACTAATATCTATAGTAGTTGACGTGCCTGGAAACAAGATGATAATAATCATCCATCAGCTTTCCTCCACTTCAAATGGCATTAAACAATTAAATTCTTTACACAATTTTAAATCTCAAGTAAATATTTTCTGCTGCACAACTGTTTCTATACAATCAGAGACAATACCGAGCATCCAAAAGGAAAGTAATATTAATTTTAACAATGACGTTTGTATACCATTCGGATTGAATAATTGTAAAGAACTTGTAACAAGTATTGTACTTCAGCTTTTGGGTCAATGACCCCCATCTCAATCTGGTTTTCGTCCAGTTTCCCTGATCCTCGAGCAAATGCTGAGATTCTGGACATAAATGTAACTTCAAATTAACTTCTCCCCATAGCACGTTACACACTGTTTTTTGACGCAAATAAACAGAGAGTTATGTTATATAGGGCGAAAAAGACCGATAAGATGACATGCTCGGAAGTGAGGAGAATAGAGACAGAGAGACATACTGAAAAGTGTTCGCTAACGAGGAAAATACACTCTGATATTTTGGAATTATTTTCCTGGATTATTTGTACTTTGCATAGAGTATATTATATTTATCTTCTTCAGTTCTCGGGCAACATAGGAACTGCTGAGACGATTCTTCCTCTTTGTTCGCGTTCGGAAATCAGCTGAACATTACTTCTGGTTCCCGTAAATAGTCGCACATTTTCCCTACAGCTAGACTTTGAGCAATGTCTCCCTTATATTGGACGTCATGCTCGATTGTCTTTTCCTTTCACCATCCCATTTAGCGCAACAGGAAAACGCGAATCTACCGCCAAGTCACGAACTTCAGTGTTTCTGCTGCCGCTATTGCATTCCAAACATTTGCGCAGTGGCAACACCGTTCTTCCTGCAGCATGGATGAGAGGAGCCTTTGGGATGAAATCGCGATGTGGATTTTCGACTCCGGCGCCGTAAGTCGAATTCAACCAAAGATCAGAGAAGGATTGTAGCCGCCGGCTACTCTGAAATGATGTATTTCGTAGTTTCTCCGATCAGTACCGGACAAATACCTAAGCAGAATCCTTGCAACTGGGCCTCAGACCGCGCACAATTTTCCCCACCTTATTGTCGTTCCTCCCTTGCCGTTTATACACGCACACACGTACACTTACATGCACTACACTACCATCGTGTAGGGAGTCCAGACAGGGAGAGGTAGCTCAGGGTATCAATTGATGTCACTGCAATGGTTCTGACCGGAAGTTCCGTCCGGTTCGGTTCGTGTCCCGACAGGATTTTCAACCCTAGCTTGTCACCTAGGTCGAATTCAGTCACTTAATGCAGTAGTGCCGTAGCGATCTCGGAGCGACGGATCGCGAGTTCGAGTCCGTAATCGCGGATGGTTGTATTTATGTTCGTCCTTTCAACTCCTATCATCATCATATCATGTCTTCCTCACGGTTACCATAATATTAAAGCCAATAGTGGTCGCTAATGACCTGTATGTGATGCGATCTTCAATATTCAACAAAGATCTGACTTCACACGTTATGGTAATCACTGATGCGTTTCTTTCTCATCAATTCGAGTATTTTTCTAGTTTGAATCTAACAAAATGTGGCGATCCTGAATTTCCCATTGATTTGTCCCCTGTGACAGCCGATAATGACAATTTATATAAACTACAATTTCAACCAATTACATTCAAAATAATCATCTTAACCACCGACGTTTATATTAAAATGTTAATCTTTCTCCTCTTTCACAAGGAAAGAAGCCCGGGCAACGCCGGATATTTTACTAGAGGCAAATAATTTGCTCCAAATACGAAAAATAATTTTCGATACTAGAATACGATATTTTTGTCGAAAAAGTGCCGAATTTCGCTGCAGCACTACAACATTATTTCTACTTTAGTACGTAGTGTGGCACGAACGTAAAACGTTGGGGATATTTGTCCCAAGTATAAATATAACTTCATTATCTGTGCACATCTTCTAGAGTTCAGCGGGAAATATAGTTATTGAAATTATTGTTGTCCGTCTTGTCGTGGACAAAGTATATTAGTTCTCGAAAGATGAGGAATAAGAACGTTCTCGAACGATGAGGGATAAGAACCCAAATCAATAACTGATTTGCCTTTGAAAATAGATTTTATTACATCGCAGCGAATATTTGGTTAACAACATTTGCCAAAAACGCTCATTTCTTTCTGTATTCAGAATTCAACTTGTGCATGGTTTAGCGCAGGGATCCCAGAATTAAGAAAACGTGCAGAGGAATACACCCCACTCCGTAGCACGTCACACACAGCTTTTAACTGTTTTTAACGTAAAATAAACTTTAAAAATATAAAAATGTCAATAATCTTCCTTGATGATCATCATTCCATCTCCCATTCCATCAGGACTAGAAACCATGGGGGATAAAATTTGGGTTAAGTATAATGCTGATCCCCTAAAGAGTCACATACACTTGCCATTAATGTTACCGAGCTTCAATAAGTGCAGATGTATGTCTGCGTGATCCTAGACGGCCAATTTGCGACAAAAAACAAATTAATAATGATAATAATAATAATAATAATAATAATAATAATAATAATAATAATAGTGTTAATAATTCCGATCCGGATAACCAAGATCGCGAAGGCAGTAGTGCCGTGGCGACCTCAGATTGAAGGATTGTGGCTTCGAGTCCCGCCTCGGGCATGGGTGTGTTTGTGTATATCTGTATGTTTGTGTCGACCATTCACTCTTCATTATTATTATTATTATTATTATTATTATTATTATTATTATTATTATCATCATCATTCCATATTCCATGGGGGAAAAATTTGGATTCAGCATAATACGTACTGATCCCCCAAAAAGGAGTCACATACTCCTGCCACGGGATAAATATAACTAAGCCTCGGTAAGTGCACAGTCCGCGTGGTCTTAGACGGTCAATTCGCGACCAAAAACAACAACAAAAAACAATAAAAGCAGGCCCTTGGCCGATCAGGTGGCCGAGATCGCTAAGGCAGTAGACCCGAAGATCGCGGGTACGAGTCCCGCCTCCGGCATAGTTGTGTTGTGTACGTCTGTATGTGAGTGTCGTCCTTTCACCTTTCACTATCACCATAATATAATTTTCCATACCCGAAGGGCTAACAACACTGGCGGATAAAAATCGGATCTAGCTAAATGTTGATCCCATGATAAAATAAATGCACCTGCCTCCGAGATAATGTTACTGAGCTCCGGTAAATGCATGGTTTCGTGCACGCGTCGACCTAGACGGCCAGTTCGGGACCGAAAAAGTCCAATAAAAGCAGACCCTCGGCTGAGAGCGGGATGAGACGAGACGAGAGCTCCATCTCATCCCACGCTCACTTAGCCAGCGCGATTCTGAGAACCGGAACCTCCTGGCTATAAAACTTTCCTCATTGTTTGTGCCAATGCGACCACAATCCAGAGAGACTTCGGTGCAGTTAGATCCAGGCAACGCAGCGGCGCCTTGCGCGGTTTCCCTCTCGAGGTATCTTCCCCAGCGGGGCCCCGCCGACGGATGGCAAAAGAACATCGATGTTTTTAAAACATCGAAATATTCGAACACAAACATCAATATTATAACATCGATGTTTTGTTTTCGATGTTTTCTTCAGATCGCTATTATCGCTAGAATCAACTGCCATTTACAACTGTCACTGATGTCGAGTTATACTCGTATACGGCACGAAACCGTTTGCTATTCGCAACTTTTTTCCATTTTTATTACCATTTTTGATTGTTTTTTTTTTTTTACTCGGTAATATCGTTACACTGAATTTTCAACCTTGACTGCATAGAACATTGATTAGAAAATTAAAACGACTGAGAAATTTAAGGCAGAGTATACATACATAACACATCAATATGCGAATTGTATCACAATAGAAGCAGGACATGTTTCTTCGATGTTTCCTCATATTTAAAACATCGATACTTTAAACATCAATGTTTTTGTCGATGTTTTCATCGACGTCGCACACGTTTTATTGATGTATCGAAGAATCCACGTTTTGCTAAAATTTGCTATCAGTAGCACCGGGCTAATTCGAGACAAGCTCTAAGCTTCCAATTGGCCTCTTGACATGGCCGCAAGTGGTGTGTGTGTGTGTGTGTGTGTGTGTGTGCGCGCGCGCGCGTATGCGCGTGCATGCGTATGTGTGTGTGGGGGGGGGTGTAAGGGAAGAGAAGGCGACGTGGATGAGGAAAGTAATATCGCGTGCGGTTCGTAGCCTGGAGGCATTCGCTTGGTCGTGATCGGAGAAACCACAGAAAACTACTGATCACAGCAACCGACCACAAGAGTTCTCCTCCTGCCAACGGCTGCACTCGATTCAGCTTTGTAGCTAGGGTCATAGTTGTTTCAGGACACGGACGGCATAGAAGGCAGCTATTACCAGCACACGTTTTCTTGAGCCGTCGATTCACTAGATGCGAGAAGAGTGGGAGGATTTGTTATTTTGCCGACAGGACTATCATATCAAATCTGTAGCTCGTTTTACGACGCAAAATAAGTTTCAAGTACGCGGGAGCAAATATTTCTGACACCAGATTTTGTCAACAACGCGCGTTCCTATTATTTGTTCTGAATCCAACTAATGTTAGTAAAGGAGTGGAGGAAGGTATTCCAGGGCTCAAGAAAACGTGCGGGTATAATATCAAGGAGGATATGTCGACACCATACACGGCAGCAGAGACTACTCATGCGACATCAATGTTTTCTTAAAATCATCGATCTACTTAAGATCGAATTTTGAAGCTATTGTTTGATAACATCGATGTTTGATATTCGATATTTTTTAAATGAAAAAATTGTAAATAAAATGATTCTAAAATACTTTTTCAGTTATCCATAAACTGAAAAGGCTTCAGATCAAAGTGGCTAAGGGTGAAAAATAAAAAGATCTAGTTTTCGTTAATAAAAAACCCTTTAATATTTTTGGGTCATTGAATCATATAATCCAAAGTTTATTAACAGTCCTGATGTTTTTTGCCAGTGTTTTGTCACTTAAATTCCACTTAAAAGTAAATGTAAGACTCCATTTTAAAATGAAATAAGCCTCCCCCCCCCGCCGCGTGAACTTCAATGGATACTAAACCAATTTTATTAAAACTTTATTATTTAATAACGTCCTTGGTTTGAGGTCGTTGTTTTATTAATATCGATGTTTTAATTTTGAGCGTCGATATTTTAAAACATCCATGTTTTCCTAGCGATGTCGCATTTCAACAGGCACCAACTTGAAGTAAATATTGGGTGTATTGGGGGGGGGGGGGTAAACATGTAGTTATATACAACGTCCTGCATGTAGTTACAGACCGGGCCCTCTCAAACGTTTTGCGGGGAGAGGTACCGAAGGGACGTGGACCTTGTAGAGGCCTACGATTATAGGAAGAAAAGAGAATACTAAAAGGCAGAAAGAATTTCCGAAACAAAAGAAGAAAACTAAAAAGTAAAAATGAGAGGCGATCTTAATCTGGGGAATAATTCTAAGATGGCTTCAGTTGAAATTTGGAGAAATCCAATGACAAGGAATATTGAGCCCAAGCCTTTGTGATATACTATTTTTATTACACTCGATTCCATCCAGTGGACGATTATTTTGACAAGTTCAAGAACAACTGAGCATGCCGACGACCGCGTCGCGCAGTGAAATGTATTATCCCCACAACCAAGGGCCAGCTGAACCGTGGGCCAGCTGATAATATTTCGGAAGTGGCAGTTCAGTGAGTACAGTTGGAGATTAGTTTTTACTAGGGATGTAGGTTGTTCTGATATCATCTCTTAACACAATATTGTAGCAATTTGTACAGTTCATGTCGAAAAGATGTGAGAATTTTAATGTGAATTCTTTGGTAGAAAATTACGAAGTAAGATCATGGAGAATGAAGATATTCTCTTTTTAACACGCTTTCAACGAAATTCGCATTATAGCGATTGATAATCAATGAATAAAGAAAGTACGTATTAAGCATTGTCGATTTCCCGTCTTTGCTGGCTAGCCTACCTTAAACCTGTATGTATGTATGTATTTATTATGTATGTATGTATTTATTATGAATGTATGTACGTATGTATGTATGTATATATGTACTTGGTGCGATAGCCCGTGAACGGCTCAGGCCTACCGACACCGTCCCTGCCCCGCGGCCATGGGTTAAGGGGGTACGTGTGGTTAGCACGTACAGTTCACCAAGCCTGGGCATAGTTGAATTCCCAAACTGGAGAGACCTGTAGCGAACATGACAAATTCCCTTCACCGAAAACTCCACCTACCTGAGCTTTTCGTCGTCAAACAGCTACAGAAACCGAGAAGATTTTTACGGAAAGCTACAACTAGTTTTGCCATCAAGGAATAATCCGTTAAACAATTATTTCCTCATAAAGGTTTGAAGTACATTTCATTTGTTCGGTGCAATAATATATTTTGTTTCATACGTTTACATACATACGTAATTATACACACATACACGTAAATACATTAGTTTCATGCGAACATGTTCCAGCTGGAGGAATGACAAAAATAATAGGAACCACCACAGCTCTAGTACAAGTTAGCCAATGTCCATGAATGAAAATCATTTCTACGTATTTCTCTCCCGCCAAGCTCCCCAATTTACTTTAGCACGAATGAGTGACAAAATAGCGATTACTTTTCTGAACAGAGTAAAAAACTCACCAGACAAATTTCATGAATTACCTCATCTTCTTTCGCAATCAAGTCAACCCATTCAAAAATATTTTACGTAGAAATACTATCGGAAATGTTTGCTGTGTCTGAAAATAAACATAAGTACCGCCTAGTACTTATCATTGTGGGTGAATAGGTCTAGTTTCAGTTTACCCTAAAACGATGCATACGCTAGGGATAGCACTAATAAGACTAATGGGAAATGTTGGACTAATGGGAAAGCGTAGCTCGCAAACCTGGCTCACGCCGGTTGTGAATCTGTCCCCCCCTAGAGATGCGACATTGGTGCCGATGTTTTTAAAATATCGATGTTCCTATAAAATTATGGATGGTTTAAATATAAATATTTTTTAACATTTATGCCCACAATTTTTTAACATTTATGTTTTGTGCTCGAATGTTTTAACGTTTTCGATGTTTTGTTTGCGGATGATAAAATTCCCATAATCACAATTGTGTAAAAGTTAAAATATTAAATAATAACTGATGATAACTGATGGTGATCCTGATATCCTGACTTTTCCTTCATCTTTTCTCGTCTTTCGCGCAAGAAAAGGCGTTTTTTAACTTTACTTTCAGTTAAGTTTAAGACCATAAAAATTCCCCCAGCCACTGTCAAAATAAATTTTGTTGCCCACGAAATTAAAGTTAGAAGTTACTAAGGGAGCTTTTGGAGGTTACTAAGGAAAGGTTTGAAAACATCGATGATTTTCGGTCGATGTACGGATGTTTTAATTTTGAACATCGATATTTGGCAACATCATTGTTTTGTTGTCGATGTCGCATCAGTACTCCCCTTCTAAGAACTACTAGATTGACAAGCGCCGTAATCCAGAACTGCGAGCGGCTCTTGAAGGTGTATGTGCAACTACCTGTCTAGAAACTCTCGGGACTCAGAAAACTGATAATTCAGATTTACATGAGTCGCTTACCTTGGTAACTATTTAATTTACAATGATGATTTTTTCTTCATCGACTAAAAAGGAGTCTTATTAGCAAAGAAATCTATAATTCTTCACACGATTTAATAAATTAATTCCTACAAATTATCTTCACGCCGGATTATTCGAAATCATTTTGTTTCATTCTCTGCCTGGATAAACGCCATTTGTTTTTACTAATAAGAAATCCAATTACTAATAGTCCCAACTCAGTAATAAACAAGGATTCGGGGATTTTAGAAGTGCCAGGAGAATTGCTGACTTCTACCGATTATTTTGTTTTGCTTTTGCTCTAATCTAAAACGTGTTACAGTAAGCATGGAATATATTTTAGAAACATCCTAATATAAATGAATTAAAATGGAATGATGGATACACATTTAGAAGATTGCGATAAAAAATAACATCAAGACTATATGCTCTAAACTTCTAAAGAAAGAAAACGAACTACAAAATACAAACTAATTCTTTTTCATAATGCAAAAATAAAGAACTAGTAGATCCCAATATTTACAGGCTGAAACACAAAATAACAATGGAGGTCATTTTTTCAGCAATTACCCCAGTAAGATATCTTTGTATGCTTTTGAAATTATCATTAAAAGATCTATCATTCAAAAGCAAAACGCAAGATGGAATCTAAGCAAGAACTTTTAACAACTGTCAAATGTATTTCCCTCAAGAATTTTGCGTGGCAACGCGTGTCGTATGGCCTGAATGTTCTTGACAGTATACCCAAAGCGTTAATCCTTTACCATAGATGTTCACGAACTTATTTGTTTAGACGTTTGTTAAACATTACTGTGTCATATTTCGTCTCAACATAATGTGTATAAAACGTTGCATCATCGGGAAGACCCCGGCATTACATCATCACTGGCGTTCACAGTGCACGGGTCACGCTGAGCTGACAAAAAATTGTAGTAAAAACGTCGACTCCAAAAGATTTAATCTTCCAAAGAGAGAACAAAGTAGTACGAGATTAAAGATGAGTTTGTTTTTTTCGGACTTATCCAGAGGGACAGGGGAAACATCAGGTCACACGATTCCATGACATTTCGAAGATTTGCTGTCATGTTGTATGACATTTTTAGTTCGTTTAAGAGCATCGTAATAAAATGACAGTAGAAGAGCATATATTTTATTCCACGAAATATCGCAATGAATTCATGAGTGCCTATGCACTAAAAGAATTATAAAGTGCAGTTTCAGACACAGTACCAGACAAGACCGGTTTACGTAATTCAACTCCATGTGCGCAGTTGAACCGTGTGCTCACATCGCCTGAAGTCAAACGATACCTGACATTTCGTATCAGAACCGACTGTGTAAATAAACGTGCTGTCGCCTTGCTTACACAAGCGGCCACATATCAAGCCACGATTTCGTTATGTTCTGATTGTACTACGCGCACTCGAAGGAGCAACGCGCGAGCGAGCGATTTAAACACAAGCGCAACAGCTGAACAAAGATGGCAGGCAGCGCCACACCTGCTGGCGCGGGGTGGAAGGAAGGCCGTGCGGTGTCTCGACACGCGGCCGGGGCCGGGGGCCATAACGCGAGAAAGCGATGTTGCTCGGCGGGAAGGAAGCGGGCATCTTCAGACTCCCCCCTCCCCTCCCCTTCCCCTCCGTTCGCCTCTCCAGACGGTCCGAACCCGACCTCGGGGAGGGGAGGGGGGCCCCGGGCGATGTCGACAGGCGATCTCAAGAGCACGCGGGTAACGGGATCCGAACCCAGCGCCGGCCCAACACACTCACCGGAGCTCGCCGCCTTCTTCAGCCCGTGGAGGCGCTCGTCAGGCTCGCGCACCCACGATGCGACACGCCACGCACACACGCACGACACGCACACACGCTCCCTGTATGTAGCCAGCCCCGCCGCCGCTACACGCACGTGGGCGCGAGAGTCGCGATGTGACGCCGGGGCCACTAACTAGGCTCGGCACAGCCCAGCGCGGCGGCGAGGCTGTGTTGCTGCTGCCTGCAGACCTTCACTCTCACTTGCGACCGCCACGCCACGCCGCGCCGCGCGGAGCGGAGCCAGCTTGCCCGTGCGAGGAGCGACACTGGCGGCAGCCGACGGCCTCTCGGCCCGTTGACCCTGCCCGCCGCGGGCTGCTATTCGCCGCCGCCGCCGCCGCCGCCGCCGCCGCCGCCGCATCCGCCTGGCTGCTCGCGCTGGGGGAAAGGGGGAGGGGAGTTGGCCATTGCCTCCCTACCTGGAGCCCTGCCGCTGTCGCCCAGACCGCGTCCTTGGGGAACCCCGCGATTAACATTGTTGCGCTAACAATACAAGAAGTTATGATAATATATCTTATTAATTGTGATTAATTTTTTTTTACTGACTTTTCGAGATGCAGTTATTTAATGTTTTTAAGGGTCAGGCATCGATCTGAATGATAAAGTGACCTTGTGGTCATCTGAGTTTGGATTCTTTGCATAAACAATCTTAGTTCATTTTTTTCTCGTCGTCTCTTGTTTTACTGATTTTTTTTTTTGAAAGGGAAGGCGCGATTTGCATTCACTCTCTCCTCTGGCAGAACCTGCTGCGTGTCGGCACGATGCATCCTTGTCTGGGGAACCGCGATAACATTGTTGCCTAACAAATCAAAGAAAGTTTGAAATAATTGTATTTATATTGTGATTAATTCATTTTATGTACTTACCTGGTTTTCGAACTTGCAATGTTTAATTAATTTAAGGGTCAGTGCATGACTTGAACTGACTACAAAGTACGACCTTGTGTAATCTGATGTATTGATTTATGCACAAACATCTAGCTCATAATTTTTTTGCTCCGTTTCTTGTTTTTACTGAATTTTATTTTTTGAAAGGGGGAGGGGTGCTTGCCATTACCTCTTTACCTGCCTGGCCACAGGTAGGAGCCCTGCTGCTGTCGCCCAGACTGCGTCCTTGGGCAACCCCGCGATTAGCATTGTAGTGCTAACAATACAAGAAAGTTATGATATTTGTATCTTATTATTGTGATTATTTTTTTTACTTGGCTTTTCGAGATGCAGTTAATTAATGTTATTTAAAGGTCAGTGCACCGATCTGAATGAGAGAACATCCTTGTGGTACATCTGAATTTTCATCGATGCACGAACATACTTAGAAAGATTACGGTAAAAAATATGACTATTTTGACTGCATTTAATTTTTAAAAAGGGGGATCTTGCCAATGTCTTCATATCTACCTGCCCACTAGCCCTGCCGCTGTCTCAGAGATCGCGTCCTTGAGAGAACTCCGGAATTAGCTGACTCACTCGGGGTTAACGAGAAATTTATGAAAATTTTGCTTATATTTTATTGACTTTTTTACGCGACTTTACGGGATCCAGTTAATTAAGGTTATTAAATGGTAAATTCAGTGACTAAAATCGCGTCCTGGGGAAAAAGATCTCAATTTGCATTATTATACGTACAATCTCAGAGGGGTAGGAGAAACATATGGCTGTTTTGACTGTGGAAAGGACAGGGGGCTTGCCAATGCCGCCCTACTTCCTTGCCCTCCGGTAGAAGCCCTGCCGCTGACGCTGAGACCGCGCCCTTGCGGAAATCCAGGATTATCTTTGTTTCGCCAACAGTTGCACTCGGCTTACGAGAAAGTTATGCTAATTTTATTTGTATTTTATTATTGTAATTGATATTTTACGTGGCTTTACGATATCCTGGAAATTAAGTTTATTTAAGGGTAACTTTAGTGACATTGCTTAGCGACTAAACGCGCGTTCTTGTGGAACATCTGAATTTGTAATGTTGCAGGAACAATGTCAAAGGGATTACGAGAAAAGATATGACTCATTTGTCTGTATTTTAGTATTGTAATTAATATTTTCCTATGGTTGATGTATGCAATCTTCAAAGATTATTTGAGAAATAATTTTAGGATCCCTTTGTTGTTATGGAGACCATGTCCTTGGGAAAACTTGGATTTGTATTGTAGTAAGACTATGGGCATTCTCAGAGAACTTACGAAAAAAATGCAACATTATTTTTCCTTAGATGTTTATGTATATATTCAGTCAATACTGAGTGTTTGAGGGTCAATTCAGCAGCCGTTTGAGTGAGACAGTGCTTTTGTGAAACTAGGGTTGCCAGATGCCTACTGGGAAAATCCGCCATCGGAAGGACGAAAATCCGCCAAATTCCGCGATATAATAAATATATAAGAAATATTATATTCTGTTTTGCATGAAATCGCACGTTTCGGGGGTTATTGCACGATAGTGCACGTTTTAGGTAATGCTGCCTGAAAATAGCACATTTTGGAATTGTAATGGACGAATTTGCAAAATTCATAGTTTTTTTTGCATAAAATATATTTTTTACATTAAGAACTTGTTTTAAGTTATCCATTTTAAAGGTTTCGTTTAATAAAAAAGTTTTAATGACATAACCCAGCAGTACATTCCAGTGGTCTGTGAAAACCAAATGCCTTTTAATATGTATGAATTCTTCATTTTGTTGCCCTATGAACCTTAGTGTCTGTTGTTGCCCTATGAAACTTATTGTTTTTGTTGTTGTTGCTGTTGTTGTTATTGTTGTTTTTGTTTTTGCTGCTGTTGCTGTTATTGTTATTATTTTCAGCACACTGCAATTAGTCCGCAGAAAACTTGTACAAGTTTTACTACTCCTAAAATGACATAAAAACCTGAAAGTCTATATACAAGTTCAAATACGAAGTAAGATATTTTCTATTGTATAACTATTTTTTATTTTATTAGATACCAAAATGAGTGTCAAAACCGAGAATATCAAGTTGATAACAATTGCATCTATGCATTAGTGATGTGAATAGCCTTTACAATGCACAAATCTAAAAAACTATACATACGTGTAACAAATAATGGGAATGATTTCTACATCAAACGTAACATATAGTTTTCATTATTTTCTACGTGATTTTTTTTTAAATCATGACCGGGCAGAATGAATAAAGGAGAAATAGTGTGATCATTTTTCTTTTATTATTGCTCTTATTTTTTTAATTGGATTAATACTATTCAGTCAGCAAACATTTCTTAAGGATCAAAACAAGGTATCTCAAAAACCCTTTCTTGATTATAACCCTGTGGTGAATCTAGGGAATAAAGCGCTAAGACTTTGCACCTCTAGAAAATTCTACTTTTTTGGTGTAGGTTTGTCAATTCACTCAAAAGTCACCGCGCATTGATCGCAACACAAAAAAACATTAAAGAGAGTACTCCCATTATGAAACCTTATTTTTATTTCAAGCTAACATTTTTTTTAAAAAATATATTATTTTAAAAATATTTATGGCCGGGAATCCAAACTGAAAATGGCCCCTTTTTCTGAAATACTTTCTGGATCCACACCTGGTCACAGTTGTCGATTCTCGGCTGGGGCCGTCAATTCTTTGAACAGTCAAACATATTTGCAAAATTATTTCTGCTTAGAAGATACGGGGCTCGCAACGGTAGTTGACAATCGCGAAACGGAAAACATACTCCTACATTATTGTGAAACTTAAAAAAAGCAATTGAGAACCAAAAAAGCAATTCCAACAACCAAAGCAGCATTGAGATTAAACTAAGATTCCGCGAAGCTTCTATAATGTAAATCACTTTCTTTGATACTACCCTTCAAATTTTATTTCTCAGAGACGCCCATGAAAAAAAATAGTAATTTATGATATAAGAAGGTAAAATAAGATTTGTTCGTGGGTGGAAAGTTTGGCCGCCGAGAACACATTAGGAGCCGAGGAAACAAATATTTGAGAGTGAATTACATATTTTAACTGTAGAATGTCAGATATTGTTTTTATCCATTACTACATTTTCTAAAATTTCATCGCATGTTTAGATATAATTAGAGATCTAAGCATAGTGATCATTTCATTATATGCTGCTTTTTCAGGAGAACATAAAAATGTACTTATTGTAAATTTCGATGTACTAATGTTTCAGAAGTAGTAAATTAAAAATCTTAATATTTTTTTCTAAATATTTTATCCAGGCGACTGCCGGTTATCCTGCTAAAAAAAGTAAAAACTCTTATAAAGATGGCATATGTCAAATTTTCACTGACAATTCCGAATTTTCAAAAATTAAAACGTTTGCAAAATTTAAAAAAATTAACGTAACATTAATTAAAGAACCAATTGTGGTAACAAGTTTCATTTGAAGAACGAATCTCTGGCGGACGAACACAGAGAAACAGGCAATCGGGCTGTTAAAAAATACTTTTTCGATATGAGGGGGTCCCCAAAGAGTGTATTTCTATAAAAATCTCGAAATTATTTTCTACATTATTACATAACTTTGTACAAATCATTATATACATTTATACGATAAATATTAACTCCATAAGAATTAACTATTCGAGCAACTAAACAAACTAAAGATTTTCTCAAGAAGGGCTTCAATTGTTTGCTCAAATACAGTAAAATTCGCTTAATAATGCGGCGTAGGTCTGATTTTCACATTAAAACCTCTGGCATTTCGAAAATTACAAAACTAATTTTTTTGAACGAAAAATGTATTTTGTTTCGAACTTTTCCTACCCCTTCAAAGAGACAGAGAATTCTTAGATATTTCTTTCGTATTACTATTGGATCCTCAATTTTATATCTTTTAATTATTTCGTGTCATTTTGTTTCGAAATATTAACAGTTTTCGAACAAAGTTCAGTTAAATCATAAAAATGCGGCAATGTTTCATAATCGTTAGTAAATTTAATTAAGCATTCCTAAAGAAGATCCCGTACTAGGTGAATGGGCAAAGCTGAAGTGGGTTTTCGATTCCCAGGAGAAAATTGGTCTCTCTCTATTCGAGTAGAGCAAATTACTCATAGAAATGTGGCCAAATTTTCATTAAAACCTGTGTGCTTTTCATTAAAACCTGTGTGTATAAGCCCATTTTCCAATAAAACCTGTGTGCTTTCGAAAATTCGAATCTTCGAAACTCTCATACTTCTTTTGCTGAAGATAATGTTTCACGAGATGACTGAGTCATTAGTAGAGTTTAATTTGTAATTTTATAATACCACGTGTCTGATACTACTAATAACACGAGAAAGTATGTGCTGTTTAAGCACTACTGGTTTTTAACATGTTGGATGTGTTCCAGTTGGATTAGAAAGTAGGTTAAAAATGTTGATGATTTATATTGAGCAGTGTAGACGCTGATTAATATTGTAATATTTACTGTAAGCTTTCCTGACAATGCACTGAAACACGGTACTAAGACTCTGATTATACAATATTTCGTAAGAAGTGTTCAGTTATCCAAAAAGTTCAGGACACACTGATCCGAAGGTCTAGTAAGAACTGGACGATAGAGCTGGGAGTTTTTATAGAGATACTAATTAGAGATGCGACATCGATGTTGATGTTTTCAAAATATCGATGTTCTTATGATGAATTTAACATATATCTTAATGTATATGATGCATTTAACATCAATTTTTTAACCAGATGTTTTAACATCAATGTTTTGTGTTAGATGTTTTTATGTGATCGATATTTTATTATTGAAAAAAGTCCCTCACGACGAAATTCTGTAGATACTCTCTTCTCAGATATCCATAAATCAAATATTCTTCAGACCAAAATGACCGAGGATGGAAATAAATAAAATCGAATATTCGTCTACGAAGAAATCTTGAATTATTTTTAAATTACTTAATCAGATAATCCAAGTTTTGTTAATAGTTCTGATGATTATTTGACTTTTTGTCAGATAAACCTCAATTAATACTCAGTAAACGAGGTCACTTTCAAATTAAATTCCCCTGCGTTAACTGCAATGGTTACTGATCCAGTTTTAAAAACATTGATGTTTAATAATATCAGAGATTATTACTCGATGTGATTGATGTTTAAGGTTTTAGAATCTGGGGCAATACCATCTATTCCATATCAAGGTAATTTTGAGGACAAGGTGTTATGATCAATGATGTCAATAGCTTTCGAAAGATCTAAAAATATTCCAACAGGTGCTTCATTTTTGTCCATGTATGAAGCAATATTAATAAAAGATTAAACGACAGTATTCGTTGATTTAGTTTTTATAAATCCATGTTGTGAGTTTGAAAACAGTTCGTTTTTCCTGAAAAAAGTTTCCATTCGCATATAGAAAAGCCTCTATTGTTGTAGACACCTGACAGAAGAGAAATTGGTCGATATTTTTAAATTTAATTTTCATTCGCTCTTTTTAAAAAGTATCCTAATTTTTGTTGTTTCGAAAATATCTGGAATTATCCCTATGCAAAAAGAAGCATTGAAAACGTGAGTTAACCGTTGTATAAAGACAGGTGCTCACGTTTTTAATAAATAATTCAAAAATTAATTTAAACTAGACAAATGTGTGTTTTATAAATTACCTACTATTCTGAGGATTTCACTGGAAGAAGTTTCGGAAATAAACATCGTGTCGAACATTTTTTGGGAAGCACATGATGAATTTTGTGGTCTTAGTCCCTTTGTGAGATCAAGCGCAATCATCAATGTTTTAAATTGATGTTTTAATTTTGAGCATCGATGTTTAGAAACGGATGTTTTAATTTTGAGCATTGATGTTTAGAAACATAGATGTTTTGATTTTGAGCATCGATGTTTAAACACATGGATATTTTGATTTTGAGCATCGATGTTTAAACACATGGATATTTTGATTTTGAGCATCGATGTTTAGAAACATGGTTGTTTTGATTTTGAGCATCGATGTATAGAAACATGGATGTTTTAATTTTGAGCATCGATGATTAGAAACGGATGTTTTAATTTTGAACATCACTGTTTAGAATCATGGATGTTTTGTTGGCGATGTTCCATCCATACTGGGAGCTTGTTGTCGGAAGGTGAACTTTCGTGTCTATTTACAAACAACGCATCAGCGGTGGAGTTCCCATTGGTGGCCCCTATGGTATTATAACTAATTACCATAACCTTGCGGGAGTGACCCCTTTCAGGCGGGCGTTTGTTTCGTTGTTATCTGTTCTTAATTGTTAACTTTTGTTTCCTTCCATTGAAATAGTTGGTGGCATGTAAAGTTGAACAACGGACTAACTGAATGTAGCTTTTTCTCTTTCCTCCAAATATCATACACCTTCAGCCACTTTTGTCATTAAATAAATAACAAAAGTAAAAAAGAAAATCGCTACATTACTAGCGTAGTAGGCACCGTCAGGCAAAAAATCCTCTCCTTTTGTACGTACTAATGTAAATTCAAATATTATCGTAATATAACAGCACTTCAAGTGATGTTTAGAGTGATTATTTCACGAATTAAGATATTACGATTATTTCACGAATTAAGATACGAAAAAGATAAATATTACTCAAAATTGCCAACGGAATATGTGAAACTTTCATTTAGCTCCAAATGATCACTGCCTGCTGGAATAACTTATAGTAATGAAGTAAAATATAAATAACAGTTGAATGCAGAAAAATGATTTCAAATATGATTCGATTTTATGGTAATAAAACTTTCAAGAACAGTAATAACAAAGCTACTTACAACAAAATTTATTAAAAACACAATTATTAAAGTTGTAGGAAGTTGGGTTTTCGATGTCTTGGTATTCCGTTGAAGACTTTGAAATGGAAGATGTACAAGTTAAATAAGCAGGCAATTGATTCGTCAATTTCGAATGGATTGAACACACGTGTGAACTCATTAAAGTATTTTCCTGAATAATTTTGGTTCTCTAGCATATTGTTTGTACTCTTTGCCATCTAATCTTTGCATATTAATTGTCTAAAATATGTGTAATTTCTTCATTTGTAGTTTGTGCTGTCCATTTATATTTTCTTCGTAATATTCTTGAAATTGCTTGCACACACTTTCTCTGTTTCTTTTACTGTTTTCGGAACCGAATATCCAATAATAGATTATATTTTAGTTTTAAACATTACCAAAAAGACACATTTTGATATTATATTGATGCTCACAAGATATTACGGGCCTAAAACAATTGCTATCTTTATCTTAAAAAGGTCAACAAAGTGAATATAGCGGAGTGCAAAAGGTAAACAAAGTGATAAGCACATGGCGATAGACATCTGGGATTGGTTGAATTTGAATATATTCTTACTTATCATTAGTTACTTGCGACACGGACAGACATGAGTGAAATAGTATGCATAGTTTATGCATTTCACTGTGTAATAGTTGTCATTATTCACGGTGTGATAATTGCGAATAAAGAGTGATACTCTCGCAAACGTTCACTTTTAAGCAATCGTATTTTTCATTAAAAGGATTCAGCGTTCAGGAAACGAGGAAGTCGATGCGCTGAGATATACTAGACCAATGATTTTTCTTTAGTTGCAATCTTTTGATCTTTTGTAGTGTACCATTTGGCGAAACACTTTTTTTCAATTTTTTTCCCTTTAATTAGTTTCGATCTTACAACAAAAAAGAAACATTCTGTTTCTCATCTGCTTTTTTCTCTTTATTACCATATGTTCAAATGGAGCTATTTCCACTTTAAAAGAAAATATTTTTCTTAATTTCGGATTACAACCATTGAATGATATCGAAAATCACGTTCAATTCTACTTTAAAGTATATTTCCCATTTAAATTCACTCCGCACTTTGTAAATCTGTGTAAAGGTAGTTAGTTGCGTCAATTCTGTTGAAACTTGCCGAAAATGGAAATTTACAATATTATGTAATTTTACCTGATTGTTGTGAAATATCAATTATTTAATACATAAAAATTGACTATAAAACCAACCGACGAAGGAGAGAAAGGAGGTCGAATGGGATGAACACGCAGAGGGGCTGAGCAGAGCAGCATTTTGTGTAATTGTGTCGAATCGAGAAGGGTCGCGACGGGGCAACAGAGTGCCGACATATTTGTGGCTCCACTATGCCAAACCCACGCAATTGCCGCAAAGTACACTCCCCCCTGCAATTGCCAATTATGACTTGAAAGAAGGCAGGTAAATCACAATGATCGCCACTTGCAGTAATCTGTAGGACAGCTGTAACTAGGGACCAGCAGCACTCGAAATTGGCATCAATAATTAGTAAAATGAGTGTAAGCAGGGGGAAACTAACCACATTCGATGGTGATTACTTGATAAACCGAAGTCGGTACGCGAGACACCATCACATTATCTAACCAGATATCTATGTAAAATATATCTGCGATTCAACATCCATAAAGTATACATTGATATATGTATGAATTGGATATTCTAAGTTTTTCTTTTTTTTCTTCTTTTTTCACTCTTATAAAAATGGCGCAGATCCGATATTCGTTGAATTTTCGGAATTTTCGAAACTTGCAAATGTTAAAAATATTTTCGATGACTTCCTACATCAATAGTGTTATGAGATTTCTCTTAATACAATATGTTCTTCGAGATTTGATATTTAATAATGGTCATGAAATGTTTTTGAAAATACTATGAATAATTTTCGCTTAAAAAAAATTTTTAAACAAGATTTACTTAAAAACTGTTGCAAGTTTTACTTTCACGCCCTTAGTTTGTAAGAAGAGAAAGTATTGTAATCGTTTTACGGAAAACTGCGAATTTTCGACAGAAAAACTCTCATTGCTGGACTCTGGAAAAGCAAAAGGGAATAAATCTTGTTCATTTAAATAGTAAATCACTTTCACTAAAACGTCTTGTACACTGAATCCATCCCTTATGGGTCCTTGATACCGAAAAATGGATTGACGGCGAAACGTCTGTCCGTCTCCAGTCAACGCTAGCGCCTAAAACATTCCACCGATTGTTTCTAAAATTGATATTTCCCGGTCGATTTAAAGAAACTCAAGGTCCTCTTAGGTTGAAGTGGATATTTTGATTTTGGGTGTACTTGATATGAAGCCTCTACAACATTTTCAAGATTTTCTCAAAAATTGCTCCGAATTTTTCGATTGAATGCACAATTTTTCAAAAATATGAGTAGTTTTTACGGAATTTGTGCTTGCAATCTACGCAATTTGTAAAAAAAAATTTATCAACAATCGCTCCATTTTCCCCTACGAATATAACAGGGAACGCTTACAAGAACAACATACTTTTCATTTTCGTTGAACTCTGTGAATATTGAAAATTTAGAAATAATACGAGAAAGAATGTACTGTTCTTGCACCACTAACTTTCTTTATTTTTACATTCTCGCCCTTAGGAAGGTACTTCGTAAGAAGAAAAAGTTATGAAATCGTTCAGAAAATGGCGAAATTGAAATCGTCGAAATGGCGAAAAGTTATCAAATCGGTCAGAAAAACTCTTCTTGCCGGCCCTAGGTAACGAAAAAGTTAATTTGTTAAATATAGAAATTGTTAAATATAGAAAAAAATCCTGTAACATCTGGTGTAGCCAGTATCCATGTTTTGTGGATCCTGGATACCGCGAAAAATCGATTGACGGCAAAACGTCTGTCTGTGGTAAACGCTTAAATTTTTTTGAAGGATAGAAGTGATGATTCTTAAAGGAATGATGCGGGTCTAATTTTCGTCGAACTCTGTGAAGTTTCGAAAATTGTAAATTTATAAATAATGTGACAAAAAAGTATGTACGTTTGTACTATTAGCACTTGTTTTTTCTTTTTTTATTTCCTGAAAAAATTGCAATGGAAAAAAATCCGTTTGAAAAGACACTCCATAGATTAGATTTCAATTCAGTCAAAAAACACAGTACGAGAACTGTATGTGACGCTAGGGAAAAATTATCTGCGCACTTTTCTTGAGTTCCAACTCCCTTTCCTATGTTTAACCTATAAATAGTTGAAGATGCAGTAAAAGTTTAACATGAAGATAAAATAAAAAATAAATTTTTAAAATCGCCGAAGATTAGCAGTATTTGCCAATAAAGTCATTTTCCATTTTCTGAGTTATAGAAAACCTATTTCGGTATCTATCATTATGCCAGCAATAAATAACGTAATTCGTATGGTTAAATTCATCTTTCTACTAAGGTTCAGAATCGCAGAAATGATAAATCGTTTGTTTATAGTGATTTGGGAAATCGATTCTCGGTGATAACCAATATTAAACTTAATGAATTATAAAGGTCAGGGCCGGCGCTACCTGTAGGCAAACTGGGTGATCGCCAACACCACAATTTTGGTACATTTTTTATAACAAATATATTTTTGTTTTTATTTATTGGTATTGATCACATTATTAATAAAATAATTGTATATTTTATAAGAAGAAAGTTTCGATATGCATAATTTATTGTGTCAATTATCGAATTCATTTTAGTTAATCACTATTGTTTTGTATTCGTATTCTGAACAATAATAAGTACACGTTTTCATTATTTCTCTAAATAAAGTATTTATAATCAGATTGCATTATCTCTACAAAATGTTCTGATAAGTATATTATGAACATATCATCATGATATATGAATGTTAGAAATAACACGAGCTTGAATAGAGAGATCCGAATTTCTACTCACAGATTTTTGAACATTAATATTACATTATTGGGGAGGGGGACGCACATATCCCATTTTACCTTAGGCTCAAAATCATTTAGCGCCGGCCCTGACAAAGGTCATTATAGCACACATGAAAGCGTACTGAAATCTTGAACCGATAATCCGGATGGAACATATTATCTAAAGAACCAGATAATCTGAAGTAAATTCTAATGCATCGATTCACTTTTTGCATTTTTCTTTCGCGCTACTTCTATTTTCCTCTTACTACACTTATCTGACCATCCGTGTATCTACCACTGACTGTAACAAACTGGACGCTCCATCAAAGGCGTTTACTGGTGTACCTGTTATACGTCGTGAACACATACTACTGTGACTAGAAATGACTAAAAGTGGTGGGTTTCTTAGCTGTAACGTATTACAATAATTTGACTGTCACATTTACTTTAATAAACTACAAACTTCACTGCGACGCTGGACCACACAAGTAATGAACTAACAAGAAGGTATACTGTTTGCCCATAAAATGACGTCAATAAAATCTTGAGTACTGTGACAGGTCCTCCTCCTCCTCTAAGACAACGTGGCTTCCGCAGTGCTACCACCTGGTGGGCAGGGGAAGGAGCTTTGAGATGGAACGTGTTCAGTGTGGTGTAGTGGTGGCAACCAGCAAAGAGATTGCTAGTTGTTGAGCTCGTATGTTGCGTGGTGCTGCGTGTACAGTCTGTCGTGGACTATCACTGATTTGGTTAAAAATGAGTGCGAGAATGTATGAGCTGTGAGCAAACAATGTCATGTAAATAGGTAATTATGCATTTTAATGTAGCGCTAAGTTTTGTTAGCAAAAATTTAATGATAAGGCTACTCCCTCACTGCTGTTTCGTATTTGCTTTATTGCTTGTAATTCATCATACCGTGTTGTAAGGTTCCTTAAAGCATGCATTATACCAAGATCCTACATGACAGGCGATACTTTCGAATACGCGGAATTTTCGTGTAAGGGATCATTTACCTTTAATGAGTGAACTAAAATACGCAATATAGGTAGTGAAAATGCTTTGTTTTTTTTCTATACTCTTTACTGTGCTAATAGTCTCCTCCTTTTCAGATTCCCGCATCTCAAACGTGACGTTCCAAGCAGAAATTCGTCTTACGAATTAACAAATGATTTCCTACGCGGGTTATTATACAACATATCGGTGTGGTTGTGAAATTGAATTCAGAAAAGAAATAGTGAAATGATTGGATGAGATATGTTACTTGTACATAATAATTTTTGTTTGTAAATAATAGTGCTGCAGTGAAATTTATAATTCAACATGTTCAGGACTAAAGTTCGTATTCATACATGTAAAGTGATATTACTGACATCATTGGTGTGGTTGTTAATTTTTGTAGGATTATTAACATTCTATTCAGATTGTGTGGGTGGTTCAGGCTGGGGGTGTACTGGAACTAGCAATAATGCTGCAGCACAGTTAAGCAATCAACATCATCAAAGGAAACAACAGGGAGTTGTCGAGGGGGTTAATGATGAGCCCCAAGCTAATGGAGAGAAAGAAGAAACAAATAATGGAAAATATGCTGCATCAGAACTCAGGCGTTGGAAGGCAGCTCCTCCAGTGAAACCTCAACTAGGCATGCCTGGAGAACGTGGCAAAGCTGTTCATATTCCAGCCCATCAAGAGGCACTAATGAAAGAAAAATTCAAACTGAATCAATTTAATCTTCTTGCCAGTGATATGATATCTTTAAATAGGTCTCTTGTTGATGTAAGATTGGAAGGGTAAGATTTTGTATGTAAGAAGTGTGAGATTTTACATTAATATTTGTTTTCATATTTCTGATCATAAAGAGCAGCTTATTTAAAGAAAATTTAAATTAACCATTCATACTCTAACATTAATGAAATCGTGCAATAATGCTTCTAATCTTCAGTATTAAATGTAATACCACTCTTTGCATTAAAATTTGTGTTCTGTATGAATAGTGGTTTTGAAAAAACTTTAGTTCATATGTATGAACCTTCATTTTTAATTCAATCATTTTATTGCAGGTGTAAAACTAAAATGTATCCGAAACTGCTGCCAACAACATCAATAGTAATTGTTTTTCACAATGAAGCCTGGTCTACACTTTTGAGAACAATTTGGAGTGCTATTAACAGATCTCCTCGCCCATTACTTAAGGAAATTATTCTTGTTGATGATGCCAGTGAGAGAGGTTGGTTTGTGTGAAGTTTTAAAAATGTCATTGTGACATTTAGCTATACACTTAATATGCATTACAGAAATATTTGGTCAGAAGAGATGATGTTTTTTTTATCTCGTGTTTAAACCAGCAAAGGAAATGTATTCTTTCAGAAATTCAATACAATTTTTAGGATTTTTACGAGAACACTTTGGAAATTATTTTGGTGAGGTTGCTGGTTATTAATAGTTTTTGTGAGTGTTGCTGTTTTTCAACTCCAAAACCTTTTTCAATTAAGAAATTTAAATTGTAATGAAACTGAAAATGTGACAAATGCTTATTCAAGTCAAATTATTCTATTTATAACTTGTTTGAAAAATTTCTATGGGAAAACACAATGTGGAACCTTTATCTAGATATTTTATTTTTCTTATAGCTTAAGTCTGCACAGAAAATCAATGTGAAGGAGAGAGAAGGCAGGCATGATTGGGCATATGCAATCTAAAACGGGCAGGGCCAAACCTAATTCTGGGCTGCCTGTACCATTAAGCTTTGTTTATTTGCATACACAATATTTTACTGGAAAATATATAAAACATACTCCAAGAAGAATTAAATTATAACTTTAGTGACTCAATTTATAAATATATTTGGTTAAAATTTAGTATACGGTACACCCTTAGAGAAGCGTGGCGGTGGGGCTTAAGCCCTAATTACTGTAAGTGCTCTAATAGAAAAATAAAACTTACAGATAGGCGATTTTCAAGGTTCGCAAAGATATGCTTCATATGCTTTGTCCCCACCATATTGTAACACCAATTTACTTTCAAAGGCAAGTTTTCTTGCTTCGCTCGCCCGGATCTAAGTCATGGCGAGGCTTGGGCCTTCAGCCCTCGTGTTCACTATAAACATCCTTGAGTCTACCCAACGCATAATTACCAAAACACCTTTATAAGACATCACTTTTCAAGAAAGCCTCCAGAATTCTAACTGCCGGAACGGCGTGAAGTGCCGGTTTAAACGACTTCCCTAGGTTGTACCGTATACTACATTTCAGCCATATATTTTATGGTGAACCATTTACAGGGTTGCCAGGTGGCTTGGAGAGTCTCATCCCCAAAAGTTAACAATTTTTGTAATTTAAAAATCTGTTAAAAAACGTTTTTGTATGTGTAATTTACAGCAATTTGCCTGAAAATGAGAATATACTAATTCTCGAAGTTTTGCAACAATATACCAGTTTTGCATCCAATTTTTTTAAATAAATTGTTATTGATGTGAACTTCTGTTGACATTATATGCTTTTAATGTTTTTAAAATTGTCTGTCATGTGTAAAAAGCTTTGATGAGAGTTGTGACAACTGTTAAGGTGGTGAATTTGATTCCTGTGTAGATTTTCATCGTCTTGTTCCATGAACGAAAGGGTTATATAGCAGGAAGTAAGGTTTTAAGATCAGCTCTTAAACTTTTAGATTTCTCCAAAGTAACATACCTCCTTCAACATCATAGCATCTGTCATGGAGTATTTTAGAGAGCTGGAGGAAGTGTCAGATTATCATTTATCGTTTTGTTATTAGCCAGGAAAGCCAAGCATCAATACATTGTACTTAGTTGTTGATGTATTTGGGATATGCCACTAGAAGAAAAAGTTTTGTACAGTTGTCACAGTGTGCTATTCTCTTCACAGAGCACCTGGGTCGCCAACTGGAGGAGCATGTAGCAGGCCTGCCTGTGCCAGTCCGTGTGTTCCGCACAGAGAAGCGTTCTGGGTTAATCAGAGCACGACTCTTGGGAGCCAAACATGTGAAAGGTCAAGTCATCACGTTCCTGGATGCTCATTGTGAATGCACAGAAGGATGGCTGGAACCTCTGTTGGCTCGAATAGCTGACGACAGGTCAGTTGCATCTAGTGTATGCAAAGGACTCTGTGGGTGAGATGGCTCAGGGCTACAATTGTTGCTACTGGATTGTGTCGGGCCTGGAGGCCCTAGATTCGGGCCCTGACTTTTGACATACACGTGTAAGCTGAATAGCTAGGTCAATATCACTTGCTCTCTGCAGGAAATTTCTAGGACTGGTTGCTGCGGTCATTATTTTCCTCTGTGTGTGTGTGTGTTTTTTGTTTTTTTTTTGCCTGGTATTCTGATCAATACCAGGCAGACGTCGAAGAAGTATCTTAACAAATGACACATGTAGCATCCACAATCTCTTCCTTGTACCTTCCTCTCTCCTTACGTACACACACTCGCACACAATGCCTACAATACATGCATTACATGTCTATTCGTGTTGGGTCACCAGTTGGGAGCATAGAGCTAGCTCATCCTGATTCGGTTCGTGGTCAGTGGGAGAGATACCTTGTTAGGGAAAGCAAGCATGTCGGCATAGACGTTGCCACTGAATCTTGCATGCCAGTGGGGAATGTGCGCTATGACCTCGCAGCTGTAATATGCCCTATACTTGCAGAACTAATGACAAAAGTTGTTGATGTGCCCACAAATACTGTATACTCGCTTACTCACTCAGAAGGACATGGATCGTTTGCATTACTTTTCTTATGTTGTTTAAAATCTTAACAAATATTTATATTTTTCAATGTCCATTAAATAAGTGATACATATATGAAAATACTCATTCAAATGGTATATGTAAATTCTTAAATTTGCCATTATATTTGATGTTTGATTAAGATGTAAAAATGATCAGTTCCATGCGGATGTTTCTGAATAATACCAGTTCAACATTTCCCCTGTAATTTGGTAAAATTTTCTCAACCCTTCTTTTCTAATTCTTCTGTTGTGAAAATATTGGTCAAACTATGACCTTTAGAATGAGGGTTCGTTTCCACTAGGCATTCAACTTTTGAGTTCAGACAGTTGATAATAAGTTGATTAAATATCTCCAAGAGCCTTTTTCCTATTGTCCACGTTGGACTTGCTGCCCTCAACTCAATGTCTGAGCAAGTCTGTCACAGATTATTTTAAAAGTAACTAGGTGAAAACACCATAGTGTAGAAGTTAGTCATTCTTTATTATTGTCCAAGATGTGACAACACAAAGCATTTATAGTCCTTTGATAACCGAAACTTAACTGTGCAATATTATGTAACAGTTAGTACTGTTAATGTACACAGTTTATTGTTTTGTGGATCTTTTTTTGTCCCCAACGACCTATGGAGAGAGGGAGGGAGAAAGAGAAGGGGAGAAATGGTGACATTGCTGGGGCTCTGAGAATGAGTGTTATCCACCACAATAGAGCCAAGGTCGTGGAGGAGGAGACACAAGTGTAAAAACACTAGTGCTTTTAAAGTTAAGATAAAAGGTTGCTTCCAACATTGATAAGAAACTATTATTTATGATAGACTAACTGACTTTGATGAAATGACTATCTCCAAATTGTTGTGAAAATATATGCTGCTAAAAATTGAAGCCTACCTTGCCTTTGGGTAGTAGTTTTCATTTATTTGAATGCAATTAATGTTTATTTCTTTGGTCTCTTTTTAGGAAAACGGTTGTGTGTCCCATCATCGATGTTATATCAGATGATACTTTCGAATATATAACAGCTTCTGATATGACTTGGGGAGGTTTCAATTGGAAGCTGAATTTTCGATGGTAAGTTATCCTAATTCTTGTTTTTGAAGGTTTATACACATTCTGCAAGAATTTTGGATGTAGTGTTAACTTACATAAAAGTGTTGAATTGTGTTGGAGAAAGTGGTGTATCATCAAAGTTAAATGAGAAGTAGCGAGTGAACCCAGGATGTAGATTCCAATTTAAAGAACATGTGTCTCTGAAGTTGGGGAGTTGCCATTCTTATATTTATAAACATTTTTACCTGAATATAAGACAATCCTCTAATTTGGGAGAGGCCTCCTGGAATTAAAAAAAAAAATTAACTAACTTTTCCTATTTAGTCAAAATAAAATTGCAAATAGTCTGATAGAACACAGTCTTGTTTATGAAAATGTTAAATTTTATTGCCTCAGATATCACTATTTTCTTCACCCTAATCATTTTTTTGTCACTATTATCTTCACATGTATAATTGTTTCTTTCTTTTTGGTCTTTCTCTGAAACAGCGATGCCCTCTTGACTTTTTAGGACCCTCTGAAAATTTAGCACATTGAATTTGCATTCATACCCTTTCTGCTTAAGAATGTTCCCTTCTGTGTCATCAGATTTTCCTCCTCTTCCACTTTTGTTTTGTGGCCTCTGATGCTTTTAAGAGAGTATACTTGAAATTCACATTATTAATGACGGTCATGCAATTGAGTTCTGAGCTGCAAACTCTGTTTTTCCATTTTGTGGATAATGTTGGAGAGTGTGACAAGATTCCTAGTTTTTACTTTGAAAATTTTTTTTCATCTCTTTCTTTGTAGGGTTGTAGGATGCGTAATCCTATCAATGTGCATTTTTTTATTTCCATCTCTTGAAAAACGCAGATTTGCTCTTACCAGGTGATAAACTAAGAGTCTACGCAGCCTTATTGATCAGTTCTTAATGTAACAAAATCTTGGCAACGATTTATTTTCATTTTCTCATTGTGTTTCACTTGATACAATGCCATTCGTTTGAAATTATTCTCTTTTTACCGGTCTATTTGTAAATACAGGATCTAAATCACTTGGCAAATTGTGGTGTCGGCTGAGAATATGTTCATGAATAATTACGAATTATATATGTGTGATATTTTTATTGTATTAACAGCTTGTTGCTAAATCAGCATTTACAAGTTTTGTGACAGGGAATGATAATGTAAAAACATTCCTAATGTGGTTTTTATGAAATACCTTTCTGAGTAAACTCTTAAACAAAGTAATTTTTTGAGAATATTTCTTTTCTGATTTGTTTGTGCCCCAATGTAACATATTTCATATAGTTATTTATATCATACAATTTGTTTTATTGCAGACGTTAAATAAGTGTTTTGTGTTTAAAATGAAAAATAAAAATCCACTAGGCTTAATCTGTGAATTACAGAAGACCATGTATTTTTTAAATGAAATATTTAGGAAGATATATCAGTGTTGTGTTTGGCTAAATACAGTGTAAGTGAAAATAATTTTTTATAAATTTGCATTATATGCATTTTGCAGGTACCGTGTTCCTCAACGAGAAATGGACCGTCGGAAGGGAGATCGCACAGCACCATTGCGAACTCCAACCATGGCTGGTGGACTGTTTTCCATTGACCGTGATTACTTTTATGAATTGGGAGCATATGATGAAGGAATGGACATCTGGGGTGGAGAGAATTTAGAAATGTCATTTCGGGTAAGTGTGCTTGATTATTGTTCTTAAAACATTAATTTTCAATGCACTTCCTCTAAATTAGATGCTTTTGATTCTTTTGGAAAAGTTTGAAAATTAGTGAGGTGTTCACTAATACGTAATAATCAGTTCTAGGAGAAATTATGCGTTGCTGTGTAATTCTGTGAAGATGTTCAATGTATTTACATTATTGGGTGTCTTCTAGGATACTCAACGTATAAAATTTACAAACCTTTTGTGTTTGGAAATTTGAAAATCATCATTATAAGTTGTGATTAATTTCAAAGAATTGTATTTATCATTGACATCAGATTTTTATTTGTAAATGGCTTTTAATCATTTTGTCATCATTTGTGTAAATAAATGATGAGGAGATTGTGGCTTTAAAAACAGCTGTTACAAATAAATCAGTTGACAGTGATGACTATTCTTACCAATGAAAAGTCATTAGCACCTCTTAGAATTTCCACAGTTGTGGTGTTACAGCACAAAACCTTTAGGAGTAGCATACAATGAGTGTGATCTGCCATCATGAGTAGGGCAGACTTTGCAGCTTGTTATAATCACCCTGCAAATTGATTTTAGATTTCGATTTATTTAGTTAAAAAACCATTAAAAAGCTGTGTGTGATGAATGGGGGTGAAGATGATCTGCACGTGTTTTCTTGAGTTCCAGAATCCCTTCCCATCATTCTAACTATAAATAAATAAAAATAAATTTTTAAAGAAGCGCGAGATTAGACATTTTCTTTCCTGAGTTATAGAAAACTTATTTGCATCAGTAAACGAATTGCAGGTATGATTTTTCTGCATTGCTAACAAAATAGTGACTCGCTCTTACCTCTACTCCTATCATTACAAGCAAAAGGAGAGTTCAACAAAACCTGCACATAGTGAAGTTACATGATGTGATTGTGGAATGGAATGGAATGGAATGGAGAGACTGTCACTCGTCTTCACTGTTGCCCGTGTCTTTATCAGACTCAGAAGAGCTTCTCAATGACAATCATTTCATTTATTTTCCTTCGTGTACTGTCTGTTTTTGCACAAGTTTTTTCAATATTTTATTTACATTATAAAAGTTAATCTTCTCTCTAATTGAACCACCAATATAAATATCAATATGTTTTTTCTTCTTTTTGATTTGTTAGTGTGGAAAATGTAAGAATCTTTTGCTGGAAAATTTTTCACTTCACAAATATTTGTTTTTAATGTGAAGTCAAATAAACCAGTAGCTTCATTTCTCATCGTGAAATGTTGGCCCTTTACTTGAGCTTAATTTTTAGGTAAAATAATCATGAACTATAAACTATTTTTCATACCTGTTTTCTGAGGAGTCTATCAGACACAATGTTTGATGTAGGAGCAGTAATATACACAAATCACTAAGCCACTATATTTTTTAATATTAAATTCATATTAAAAACTCCGTTTATTATGCCGACGAAGTTAACAATTATAAACCGTCCAAGCGAAGTGTAGGACTGAAGAGAGACCAGCACATCTTGGAAGTAACAACAGCGACAGTTGCATTGTGTGTTATAGGTGGGGCGGTGTAGTCTGGTATTTTCAAGTTTCTGTTCCAAAGAAATAAAACATTTTTGCATAATGGAGTAGGTAATGCTAATTAACTAGCCCAATTAGTATTTCTTCAGATAATTTTTCTTACAAGCATCACATTAATTCGATCACTCAACCAAACACATACATTACCTTGCATTTTTTGGGAATCAGTTAAAGAAAAAATTTCTGGATACTTTTCATTAAATCGAATAATGTCATGTACTCAAGTTGTAGAATTTGTTGTGTTTGAGTGGGATATGTGGTTACTTCTCATTCTTCGTCCGTTCTTCATATCACCAGTATTTATTAATGTAATTATCATATGCATCAGTATTTGATTTTAAATGGTCTGTCACAGGTATTGTTGGACTTATTGTAAGATTGCATTTCCAGAGGGTCATAGTTATGTCTTTGGGCCTTGGTCTATCATTATTTCAGTTTCCAGTTGCACTGAGTATATACCAATAGCTCTCCACACTCCCCTTGGTTGAGTTATAGGTCTACGCCAGAAATGTAGTGTACATGCTGAATGCTTTGCAAGTCAGTGATACTGAACAGCTGGACTGTATGTTATTATCTTTTACTAGACTTTTTTTGGTTCATTAGTTATGGGATACACTGCCCTGATTGGGGCATATTTAAACACTATTGATTTTGATTTCACAAGTGGAATAGTCATAATTAAGAAATTAAAGGAGAAACATCTCAAGATGAGAATATCAATGATCTTAGCTAGATCTTTAACCCATGAGCTTTGGGAGTCTCTGGAAATGACAATAATTTCTTATGAATTGACACTGGAATACAGTCTGCCCATAAATGGAGACTGTCTAGCATATTTGCATTCCACTTGAATAAGAACTCCTGGGCCAACTCGTTTGGATTTTGCTGGCAGTAGCCTATCATGTATGTATGTTTTTAGCATTTTGGTTGATTGTCTGACTTTGCCAGTCAGCTAATGATGTCCCCCATGCCAGGACCTAGTTTAATTTCCACTGTTGGGGGCAAGAGAGACGTGTGGCAAACATGACTTATGCCCTTCCCTGTAACTAGCAAGTTCCATCTGTCAGAGTTTTTCTTCGTCGCTCAGCTACAGAAACGAGACGATTTTACGATAAAGCTTCACCTCTATTTTTTCCTCGAAGTACCCCATCTTTCCATCATCAGTTTCATATTGCATTTGCATGCCATGATAATGGCAGATAAATGTATACTCATAAAAGAAGCTAATTAATTCTAAATTTAGTTCAACACACCACATTGTTTCTACAAAAAGCAGGGATTTTTATAGAAAATGCAACCAATCCTTACTTGAAATCTGAATTATTAAAAATCATTTGATATTGGTAAGTGAAGGCTTCAAGATCCATGAAATTATTTATTTTGTGAAGAATTTGAGAGTTGAGAAGTTCACATGTCTGGATTGCTTCAGCATGAAAGTCTTCATTGGTGGTGCCCCTAATGCATTTGTTGTGATAGCATGTTCAGGATATTCCTTACTTGAAAATGCTAGGAAAGGATTGTGTACATCAAGATTTATTTCACTACAAAATTTGTCATTCTTTCACAATTTGCTTATTATTTGCAATTAGTGGAGCTTAAATGCTCTTTTAAGGTCTTCGATGTTCTGGAAGATTTGAATGTCTCATGTAAAATGTTTCATTATTACACTGCACTGAATTATGTCAGTTTATGACAAAACATATCTATTGTGTTCCAGTGAAAATGTATATTTTTTTAATTTTTTGTCCTTTTTTTCAGTTTTAGTATGCTGAAAGAAATATTACAAAGTCTCTTTTATGGATGGAATATGGGGAAAGAATTCCTTCTCAAACAATTGCATTCTTCTCTCACAATAGTTTTTGTAAAGATTAGGATTTATATGTGTAACAAAGCCAGTTTCTTGCAGGTTTGGCAATGCGGAGGCATTTTGGAAATAATTCCATGTTCTCACGTGGGCCATGTGTTCCGTGACAAGTCTCCGTATTCATTCCCAGGGGGTGTGTCCAATATTGTGTTACACAATGCAGCTCGTGTTGCAGAAGTGTGGATGGATGAGTGGCGCGATTTTTATTATGCAATGAATCCAGGTTAGAGAAAGATTGTTTTGGGAAAAATACGTGTGAAAGATTTAGTAGCTGCTAACATCACTTCATGAAAACTGTTCAGTGACTAAACCACTTGCATTTGTTCTGGTATCACTCTGCTTAAAATGTGGAATCCTCTTTTGCTCTTGTGGGGTTTGCAAATGTAGCACTTAGTACTGATGGTACATAAGTAATGTAAATTGAATGCTCAAGTTTTTATGGCTCTGAATATTTCAAAGCATAAGCAAATATTTTGTAAAGAAGATAGTGATAATTCTTACACATTACATACTTTGGAAGATCATTTCCTTTTGTCTGTCTTCAGAACTATTTGCTACAGTTGCCATTTTGAAAGGGGCTACTAATGTATGTAAGTTTGTTTTTAGATATTCTAATCTAATATTATGGACTTTTATCCCACTAACAACTTTCATTATTAAACAATGTACCAAGATGGAGCAAATAGAATTTCCTTACAACTTAATTGATTAGGTATTCTGTATTCACCTCTAAAAGTTGCTACTTGTAGATTTTTTTAATCAATTGTATCCATCAATTTTTAATCAATCTTATTTCAGTGAACCCTGAAATAAGTCACTTGTCTGGTGCCCTTAACAATAAGATAGGATCATGAAATGCATCTAAGTGTAAAATTGCATACAAGGAGTTCTAAATTAGTGTTAAGGTGTTAATTGGTGGTGCTTCTTATCGAAATGGTTTCTGTGTATGTTAAGATTTTAATAGGGTAGCATCAAGTGAGTAAAGTGGGACAAACATTTTCCATTGTTGTCTATGCCACATACATGTACAAAAGATGATTGTGGATTAAGCTCCAGGAGGAATGCGAACTTTTAAGATTCAGGAAGAATTGCTTGCCATTCAGGAGGATGGAAGAAATCTCTTTTCTATGGGCTTTGTTTGTTCTTCATTTTTCTCAAACTACAGTCAGTTATTTATATTTTATCTTGAGTATTCTTCAGATGTACCAAAATTTCTCTTGCCTCTAATTAAAGGAGGGTAAATGTTGAAATTCTGGTTGTTAAAAAAATTATGTATGCACTAGTCTATTACAAATTTTTTTGCATATTTTGCATTTTGGAAGCAAGCTTAGATTTTAGAAAATTTGTTTGTCATTTCTGTAACTTTTTCGCATATTTTCATGGCTTGTGTTCCATTTTAAACATAACATCTTCACTGCACTTTTCTTTCCCCCCTCCCCATTTTTTATAATTCACAACGATGAATTTTATTGTGAAAATGCATGAACATTAAAACTTGAGATTGTGTGATTACCATTTTGCATGACAATAACCACATTGTTAGAGAAGTCTTCTTTTCCAAGCCACCTAGCAAGCGTCACTGGTCAAATCTTTTCTATGTCCCTGGGTAATTTTTCTAAAGTGTTTTTCTGTGACCTTAAAAATATTATGCACTGCACAGTTTTATTCAGATCACCATCTTATTCTGTTAAAAATTCTTTTCAAAAGTTGCTTAGTTTTATTCTTTAAGTAGTTTGTTTCATGAAACTCCTTGACACGGTTGCAGTACCTCAGGACTGTAATGAGTCTTGATGCAGAGAAAGCCTGTAATGTCATAAGGTTTAGAATATTTAGTGCATGCCCAATGTAGGTCATACAAACAAAAAAGCTGACAGTGACTCTTGTGTAACTGTGAAGGAAACCAAACTAAGTCCTCTTTCTCCTTTTTCCATTTCCTCATCCATTTGCGGTGGCCTCCTTCAGATGGATGCTGGTTTTTTTGTAGGTTTGGATGTGTGGTGGCGTGTTAGAAATAGCTACGTGCTCTCATGTGGGTCACGTGTTCCGTAAGTCCACTCCGTATACTTTCCCTGGGGGCACATCTAAAATAGTTAACCATAACAACGCACGCCTTGCGGAGGTATGGCTGGATGAGTGGAAGGAGTTCTACTACAGCATTAACCCAGGTCAGAGGACTAACAAATTCCTAACCAAGGTGGGATAATGCCCTCTGTTGCAAATGCAAGGAAGTTTCTCCTCGTACTGGAAGTAAGAATATTACTCTCGTGTTTGGTCTATCCCTTTTGTGATGGTGTGTTCTTTGCAGATATTGCTCAGGTCCTCTTGACTCAGGGTTTGGACAAATCCTTGTCAAATTTTCTTCGAGTTCTATCCATATTCTGTGTCTTGCTGTTATTTTACCTGCTTTTGTGGAATAACGATGTTACATGGGAACAACAGTGATTTATTAAGTATTCATGTTTTAGGGCCCTATGGATTGTGAAATCATTTTATCAGTCATTAAAAAAGAAATTTTTGAAAATAGCCTGATTACAGTCTGAAGTAGTTAGTTTTTGTTTTATTTTCCTTCTTGACTTGAAGTATTGTATGAAATGTGACAAACTAAACTAAAACAGAAACCTTAAATATTTTAAAAGATATTCAGGATTATTGTAAACTTGTTTTAATTAAGGCAATGTTCAATCTTGATCAATGTGAAAATTGTCATTTTAACTCAAATTAATATGTTAGTTTCAAATGCTGGTAACTGTAATAATTACAGGGACAAAATAAAGGAAAATGAATAGAAAACTTTTGTTTCTTAGATTACATTAAATTGGGCATTAAAGTGTTCTTTCCTAATTTTCTTGGTAGTGTCTAAAAATTGCTATGGCCAACACATTATATGCAGAGAATGCATTGGATTAGTATGTGCTTTTAATATTTGAGATATTTTCTGTTGAACTTTCTTGCTTTCTTTATTGCAAAAAGTAAGCAGATGTGGCATTTTCTCACCTATGATTTTATCAAATAATGTAATTGTATGTGTGTGCTCATTGGTATGCCTTGTATTGCATATTGTGGCTTCAGCAGTCGTGGTTTGAAACTGCATGTTACATTACTAACAAAGCTTTGTAATTTCAATAAATTACATATGTGTGTATCTGCATTTGCTTTTTTGTTTTCTTTAAAACCATTATTATTCTCTTGTTCAACTATTTAAATTTCAGGTGCAAGAAATGTTGATGTTGGGGATGTGTCTGAAAGGAAATCACTTAGAGAAAGACTGAAATGTAAAAATTTCCGGTGGTATTTAGAAAATATTTATCCGGAATCTCAAATGCCTTTGGATTATTATTATTTAGGAGATGTAAGTAAATATGGTTAAGAAAATTGTTAACTATTACTGTATTATCAAACAGTTTAATAAATGCATGTTGTTTTTCAGATTCGCAACGCTCAGAGCCAAAATTGCTTAGATACATTAGGAAGGAAAGGTGGAGAAAATTTGGGCATGAGTTATTGCCATGGACTTGGTGGCAATCAGGTAATTTAGAATTGCACCTCCATTGGTCTTGCTTTTTCAGCCAAACGTGTTAAAGCGTGTTCAGCTAAACCCCTTCTCTCCATTTGCTCCCACCGTGTTGAAGGCTAGCCCTGTCTTGCCCAAAGCAGACTACAATCCTTAAATTCCATGTTGCATTAAAACAAATTTTGGGTTTAAAAAAAAAAAAAAAAGAATTTATCTAGCCTTATGTATTCTTCATAAGAAGAGAAAGTTATGTAATCCAGAAACGCCGAAATTTTGCCTGGAAAAACATTATTCCCAGGTTCTATTATCGAAAAAGTCGATGTATCTGCTGTATCTGTTGCTAAATGTAGAAAAAAATCCTCTAACCCATGATGTAGCTAGAACCCATGTTTTGATTCATGATACTGAAAAATTGTTTAATGGCAAAAGGTCTGTCCATCTGTGTGTGGTCAATGCTAGTGGCTAAACCGTTCAGCTGATTTCTTTCCAAAATTGATATTCCCCAACCCATGTTACGTCCCCTGGAATTTGAAACGGATATTTTAATTGGAGGGGGGGGTACTTTACATGAAGCCTCTTGGATATTTTCAGTATTTTCAAAAGAACATCTCAAATTTATTTTATGAAATTTTGATGTTCAGTTGTGTGAAGGAGATTTAAGAGAACGGTGTAGGTCTCATTTTCACTGATATACCTTTTTTTTTTCTTCTAAAATTGCAAAAATATATTTTAAAACTTCAAAATTTAAGATTTTAGGTTTTTGGCTCAGTCTGTCTGTTGTACAAAATTCTGTCTTTCAAAATGTACATTTTTTGTAAAAGGTAGTAGTTTTTGCGTAATTGGTGCTTGAAATTTACGAATTTATTTATTTTCACAAAAAGCGGAAAAATAATTGACTGTTTGAAAACAGTTTTGCTGGTTTATGTAGTAGTATAATATTGTGGCCTCAACAACAAAGTTTTAAAAGAATTAGCTCCTTTTTGAGTAATTGTCGTCAGCATTGAGTGAGCCATGATGTGGGATCGCATTTATGCGAGCCTAGCAATTTTCTTGTTTGGCACATCCTTTCATAAAGATTAGATGATTCCATTGTGTTATTTTATAATGGTAATAAGTTTTTGGTCATTGCATTTTCTCTAAAGAACAGTAAAAGTTTAATTATAATTTTAACTAAAAGTTAAAATCAGAAAATGCATCAAAAGTGATCGTTTTTTTTCACCTTTGCACCATCCTTCTGCTTAGATGTAAATGTTTCAGCCTACCTTGTTTCTGCAGTACTTAAATTAAAAAAATTATAGGACTAGGAATGAGATAACCAAATATCAATTCAATGTCAGAATACACATGAGAATAAGCCATAAATGGAAATACAGTAGATTCCGGTTGTAGTGAACCCTTGGTTATAAAGAACTTAAGTGACTTGCCCCCGTTTACTTCAATTATAAAAATATCAAGATAAGAAATATTTGAAAAATTAAAAAAAAAATTAATTTATTAATTTATGTTTAACTTTTACTCATCTTTCAACTATTTATAGTTAAAATGTCAGGAAGGGATTCTAGAACTCAAAAAAGCGTGTGCAGATAATCTCCACATCACATACAATTTTTACTGTTTTTTTGACTGAATAAACCTAAATCATTTCAAATAAGCAAAAGAAAATTTCAGTTTTAGTGAATCTGAATTGTGGTTATAGGAAGTACGACCTAGAAATCAATTCTCCCATCCTGGAAAAGAATGTATGTCCTCAGTGCCACAAACTCCAACACTTGGAAGCTTGAAAAAAATATTGGCCAAAGGTCATATTTGGAAAAGTCTCCCTTGAGACGTTTTGTATTCTACATGGATAAACGGTACCGTGCAACTGACACGACCCCACAACCTCACGATACCCACCGTGCCACGCAGAAAAGCGATCAGTTTCATTAGCCGATTGTGCCTTGCCACTGTCAAAAGGATCTCATGTTATTAGGAGAGTAAAAGGGCCTTTGAAGAGTGCACGACACATTGAAGGGTGCCAAGACTGCATTACGATACTTCGAGACATACGACAATCAGAATCAAGTATGGTGAGAGCACGAATGTCTAGAAAAGGATCTAGAGAAATTAGTAGTGGAAAAATGTACGAAGCAAACAATTAAAAATTATTGATTTCTTTTAATGGACCAATTAAGATATTGAAATTTTCATTTCATGCTGTTAATGTATTTCGTGTTATATCTACATATTAATAAAATCAATCGTGAAGAAATTCTATTTAATTTTGTTATCTTTGAATATAGTGAACCAAAATTGTTAGTCCCCAGACGTTCACTATAACGGGCCACTGATGTCACATGCCGTGCAATGAACCCAACACACTCGCATCTCCAAGATGTCAAAAGACAGAAACATGAAAAAGTCGAGGAATTTTGGAAGGTCAGAAGTCTGTGTAATGTCATGGACTCTGTAGTTTTATTTTGCCTCTTCATTTATCCCTTCTTTTTAAAATTCATATTGTTTTATGAAAATTAGAGTTTACATGGAAAAGCCTATTCTGATACAGCTGTATTGTGCACAGGTTTTTGCCCACACCAAGCGAGAGCAGATCATGTCTGATGACAATTGTTTAGATGCTTCAAGTCCAGGGGGGCCTGTAAAGCTAGTGCGCTGCCACGGAATGGGTGGCAATCAGGCTTGGGTATACAATTCTGAGGTAAGCAGCTTTGTAACCTTTTTTGAAAAAGCATTTAAGTTCTTTAAAATTGTCATTACTATTAAATTTCTAACATTGTTAGGATATTTGTCTTATGTTAACTCAAGTAATCAAAAAGACTAATTATACTGTAGTGAAACCAGTGAATTCCTCATTATAACATGGTACAGTGAGAAAAATATTTAGCAAATTAATTACATGTAGTTGTATTTTCACTAAACTGTTGGCAAAAATAGGATATTCACTGAAGAAGAAGAATAAAAAATGTATGCCAATTAAGAAGTAGCATGTGGGTGCCACAGAAAATGGCTTAAAAAAAGGCCACTTGTTTTATTAGTTTGAATTAGTTTCAATGGGAGTTGGTTCTAAGATTTAGGCAAAACACTATTATATTATGAGATACATGGATACTCTCATATTTTTAGCACTAGGTGGTTGTATTTCATTTCTATTATATACTGTAAAATTTAAATTGCTTAATAATGCGGTATAAATTTAATTTTCATTAAGAACTCGGAAATTTTGAAATCTGTCCTTCATTTTCAGTATTGAAAATAGTCATTTTTTATACTTTCTCGCTACTGCTTATGCAGAAGAAAGAAAGCTATGTAATGTTGCGAGATAAAACAGCGAATTCACGGCAGAAAAACTCATTACGGGACACTGGTAAAGAAAAAGTGGATAAATCCAGTTGCTAAATTGGGGAGGGGGAATTGTCTCACATGTGGTGTAGTCAGAATCCGTTTTGTGACTCCTTGATACCAAAAATTTGAGTGATGACTAAAGTCTGACTGTCCGTGAAAAATGCTAACAGCTAAACAGTTCAGCCGAAGTTCTCCTAAATTGATATTCTGTAATCAATCTGGCTGATGTTTTGGGACTTTACATGAAACCCATGGGCCTTTTTGAAAAAAATGGCCCTATTGTTTTTGATTAAATTTTGTTGTTGGATAATGTGAAGGACATTTAAGAGAACGGGGAATGAAATTTTTCTTAGATAGATTTTGAAATAACGTCATGTACAATTTTTTGGAAACTTGGAGTTGGAACTTTTCTCGTAATTTTGTGTGAAAGTATGTGCTATTTAGTTCGTAGTTAATATAAGACCATTATTCAGTCCAGGAGTTTTAAGATACTCATCTTCCAAAAACTTACACACTACCCTTTTTTGTTCATTGTTCCTTATGAAATTCCTTATTGTGAAAATTTTCAGAATGGTGTCTATTTTTTTGTAAGTTGATTTTGGATTAAGTGTAAAAATATTTAATTGAATACAAAGATGTTAGGTAATTTTCTATCCAGGATCTAAGGGATATGAAGGTATAATTTTAAATTCGCAAATATTAAACACTGGCCATTGTCTTTTCTAAGTAACTCACATTTAATTATTGAGTTCACTTCAGGATTCTCCTAACCTGTTGTATCTTGTGGCCCACCCAAATTGTAGTGGAATTTGGTGATGAAATCCATGAATTGGTGACAAAACAAAGATGCTGACAATCGTCCTGGCTTCTTGATAAAAATTTGATCTGGAAAAGAAGGAAGTTGGTGAAATTTGTTCCTGAAAAAGTGGACACCTTACTAGAGGTTTACTTAAATTATGATAATCATTATAAGGACGTCTAAGTAATGTGTTTTCTTTATGCAGGATGGTATTATCAAGCATGTGAACACAGGCCAATGTCTTCAGATGCCAGATCCTCATGATATGTCGCAGCCTCTCCTACGAAATTGTGACGGCAGCAAAGGTCAAAAATGGGTCATGAAGAGCAAGTTTCGATGGCAGGCAACTGCGAGCTAACTGATTGCATGAGTCACATGTAATCTAAAAGCTTGCTCTGGGCATCATTAAAATGCTGTTCATTGTTCTTTTTAACAAACAATACAAGGATGGGGGTAGTATTTTAACTTCCCTTGAGTGTAGGTGTTGATCACCTCACATCATTTCTTAAAGCATATCATTGTTGATCCTGTGTGACTACAAATTAACATCTAAAGGATGTATTTTACATTTTAGTGGGTGACCAATTAAAGCTCATGGGCTAAATGCTCATTTGCCAAATTCAAGTGCTGGAAACACTAATGGTTATCGAAGAACACATATTTCTACTTAATGTTTTAATCTGTTAAAAGTATTATAAGCTCCCCTTTTGTTATGCAAAAATTTGTCCAGCCATTAGGTTTGAGACAACTGTACTGAAATTATCTTCCAAGTGCAAGGTATAAATTTTGTTCCACATTTTAGGTTATAATTATCAAGTGTGTAATCAAGAGTACTAATTCGTTCCAAGTTTTCTATATTTCATGGTACAAACATAAATATGAGAGTCAGGAAGTTTTCTTTAGCTGTCAGTTGTATAATTTTGAGGTTAAATTTTAATGATCCTCATAACGTATTACCTCTTGTTTCATTTTATATCAATTTCTTACTTAATGTCAGGATGTTTAAAAAACATTGTCATATCAAAGACTGGACAGTGTTACTTTATATTTAGTTCTGAGAAATGGGACCATGTTTGTAGCAATAGTTTCCTGCATCGATTGTACTTAATCCGCTTGGTCCCAGTCTCAGTGAGTGAGAAAGCACCCTACCTTCAGAGTGCATTTACCTGTATGGTTGCCTTAAAGGTTGAATGTGAAGGTATTGGTAATATTTCGTGGAACTTGAGGCATGACAGTATGCTACCTCTCACATCTGCGTATGTTTTTACATATTGATATCAATTCCAGGCAACCCTGTTCTGTCAAAGAACCCTTTTTCTGTAATGAACTATTAGTGAAGTGACTATAGATGTTTTTTTCACTTGTCTAAGAGCAGAAGCCTTTTTGTATTGTACAGATTCATTCCACTGTATAAAAGTGTGATCAATTAGATCAGTAGAAATGAACTATGTATTTTTAAATGCTATTGATACACAGTTGAAGACCATGATCATTGCAATATCATTGTTAGAACAAATAATTTGAGGGTGACGGTGCTTTGTGCAGTCTTTTTATCTTTGTTGTATGTTCCTCTTATTGAGACTGCAATTTGTTTATTTTATAATTGTTGGGATTTTTATTTGTCTAATTACATAATCACATTCAGGGTTACTGCATGTAATTTCCATTATCAAAATTACTAGTAGCTGTTTTATTTTCTGTGCTGTTTCCAGTTGTGCCAAGATCACTTATTTGATTTAACGAGGTTAGGAAGTTTGAATGCTTTTAAGTGGCGAAAATTCAAATTTGCTTAATGCTCAATGTTAGATATACTATGTATATATATGATTAAGTCTACTCCCCTGAAATGAAACTGCATTGTAGATAAAGCACCATTACAAGTTAGCAGGGATTTGCTCATTGGATAAAATGGTTTATTCTAGGTAACTCTGAATGAGATTGGATATTGCAATAACAGTATTATTTTTTGTTAATACAATCTAGTGTTGAAAATTAATCATGTATATTCCACTGAATTTGGTTGCATAAGTATTTTTCTATTTCATTTTAATGTCAGTGGAATGTGCCTGTTTTTTATGCATTCCATATGTTGCTAATATGTTTTACAGCACTGTTTCTTGCTTCTTTGAAGTCTAACAAAATACACTGAATTATTGTTACAATATTTTTCTATGATTTCAACCCTTGTTTCAAGAAAAGACAAAACAAATGGATGGTATGACAATAGTTTATTAGAATTATGATACAATCATTTTACTGCTCCTTAACTTCACGCAATCTCCTAACAGCAGATCGTACAGAAGCAGCAGCAGTTGTGCTGTACACCCATGCACCTCCAGCCACAGTACGCTTGCATCGCTTACACGACCAAATGCCTACACAGGAGCGCTTCATAGCATCCTGCAAAAATAAAAAAATTAAAGTATTAGGGAACAATCATGTGCAATCTTTTACAATTAAACTAGGCAAGGTGCTTATTAAATCTTTAACTGAATGAGTATGTGATTGCTTCAAACAATCAGTTTCTTTGTGCTAAACAGATTACAGTATGCCCTATGGACCAGACAAGTGAAATGAATTGAGATTGTAATAGTACTAACTTTTCAAGTGTATAAACTTAATACCAAAACTTGGTGGGCCAAATTGGTAGGATTTGTTTATATTTCACCAGAATCAAGGTGGTAGAGATTATGAGAGGGGGAATTTTAAGCTACTTGCGAAACTTACTGCTCACAGTCTTGAATTAAATTAAGTGTTGTTCACACCACTCGACCCTGATACTCCTATCCCCTCATAGAATTTATATTGGAATGTATGAAACGAGTCCAATGTTCGAAGAACTTTAAATGTTACAAGATGTCCAGTAATAATATCCCCAAAAAATACTGAGCTGCTTGAAAAGTAATATATCCATCTAGTGTGGCATGTTTTCTTGCTGAGCTTATGGTCACCTAGTTTCATTGACAAGACAAGAGCTTTGTAGCAATTTTTGATTAATCTTGCTTTTTCAAATGCGAAAGTATCTTGCCCTGGGTTCAAATACAAGTGTCCTACTAGTTAGAAAAATGTCACCTTTTAAATATTTCATAAATGTGGTTTCAAATAAATAGAAAATTTGGTTTGAGGGCCAAATTACTTCTAATATCAATCCTACACGCCATGCTTTATGGGTTCTCAGGGCTGATACCACAATATTCATGATTGTTCTGCAAGAGCTGGAAAGTCAAGCCAAGAACTGGAAATTTGAGATTTACATTATATTTTCCATCAGATTTATACGTCTTTAAAAATATCAGGTGGGGCCAAGGGCTAGTATTTGGAAATTTCTGGGATCAAAGACCGCCTTTGTTTTTTTGTTTGGAAATGTGGTGGTGACCAAGGACTAGAATTCTTTCTAATAAAATGGATCCCTCTCTGGCAACCAGTAGTGTATGTTTACATTGCTTATGTTTATCCTGACTAATTTTTAACTTGGGGAAAACTGATTTGATCAAATCCCTTATTACTTTCCAACTGAGGAACTATCAACTATTGTACATTATAACATATGAAAACTGTCCACTACACATCTGAGAAGTTGCATTTAAATTATCAGCCATCTGTCCTAACAGATTACCTAATAAAATGAAGTATGCCATAACTAGCACAATGAAATCTGCCAAGACAGTCAATTGTTCACTTCCCTTCATGGTCATTTTTTCATGGAACTGACTGACTAACCTGTAAGACATGTATAGAATTTCTTTAACTAACCTGTCTCTACGACCAGTCTCATTTCATAGATAAACCAGTATGACCACAACTACACAGGAGCAAAATTAGTCCACATCAACACTTCCCAAATTTGATTAGCCTTGGACCAGTAGCTATCTGTACTAATGGCCAATTTTTCCCCAGAAAACCACTTGGAAGGTTTTCTCAGTATTCATCTCCACACAATACTCACTCAGCAGTAATAAACAGATATTATAATATAAGCCAGTAAAACAAAGGATAAGAATAGAATTAACTCATAGTATAACTAAAAACAATGGCTAATGAATGTCACAGTAAAGATTACATAAGGAAAAACTGCTTTCTTTTATCCAGTTCATTATATCAAATTTCAGTCCCGTTGACATCCAGTGCTAAACCTACTCTAATTACACCAAGCTGCGATTTATCCAACTCTGCCCATGGAAGGTATCAGCTGTTGATGGTTGCAACCAATCAGGAGCTTCAACATCCCCATAGCGATGTCACTATGGTGGCATTCAAGCTCCTGATTGGATATAACCAACAGCTGATACCTACCAGTGGCAAAATCACAGTTTAACTGCCATTTCACAAATAAAATTGGAAAGAAATTAAGGTCTTGGTGGGACCCTAATGGTCTTAAAGAATTTTTACTCAACCATGG
>BOPP01000054.1:6419906-6444184 GCA_017312745.1 Gryllus bimaculatus
GTACTCGTACTGATCTGTGAGTAAGGTAAACACTGGTGATGCTGGGCAGTCATTAGAAGTTGTGAAATTCAGAACCGTCGAGAAATTATATAGAATTATGTAGAATGTAGAATTATGCTGTCGTAGGGTTGCTATTGAGCCATGTTTAATTATATTACACCCTAGACACAAATAATCCAAAGACTATCCCTGAGTACACACAGTTTTTATAGTAATAAATATTTTTCTTTAAATCACTTCTAGAATGGTGAATTCTCAACCTTTTATGTATGAAACATTTTTGTTTTTTGTGGTAATATTGTTGTTTTCATGTTCCTTTCTAAATTTTCCTCTGTTTCCAAAGTTTGTTCATCTGTAGTTTCAGAATGCCGTTGTTATTAGTCAAACAACTTTTCTTGGACTATGACTTTGCTTCTGCCTCTCTGACACAATAAACAGATGAAGGCAAAAGCTCACAGCGAGCACTGATAACATTCCAAACACATCTTCACTGGCGCTAAATAGAAGCAATTTTCTTTTGAAGACAAGAACTTCTACCCGTTTTTTTCTCCAAAATATCTAAAGAAATGGCCAAAGCAAGTAAAGATCTATCACAGGAGATACCACGAACTTCTGAGAAAGTTAGAATTCAAATTATTGAGAATGTTGCGAAGGCATGACTGATTCTCCAGAGATTCGCTTTGTTTCATTGGACTTTGTGTTGCATTTCTGTATGTCATTTTCTTTGTCACTCCCTGGGCGTCTTTGTTTCTTTGAAATGTAGTTTTTAGATGAATATGTTTGATCCTAATGATTCCGGCTTAGACAGGTTTTACTGTATTATTGTACCATCACATTTCCCATTTGAATCAACATGCCATTCCTGCACCTCATAGTTTGCGCCTCATTACCCCTTTACAATAGTGGAGTGGAAGGCAAATTTATATCACCACCATGGTGATATGCTCAAGAAAGAGGACATAAAGATGTAAGCCTCCCAATACACTTGAGCTTGAAGGCATTTGTGATATAAACTTGTGAATGATAAGACTTGTTTCATCTAGAGATGTTATTAAATAGCTCCTTTGCTACACTAATAATCAGGAGACTGTCTCTTGTTCTTTCTTTTATTTCACCGAAACTCTTGTGTTTCTGCATAAAATAAAGCTATTTGAGATTTTTTTATTTTACACCAAAAACAGTTTTAAACTGTGTGTGACACGCTACAGGGAGAAGTATATTGTGTGCACGCTTTCTTAATTCTGGGATTCCTATTTTAAACTAAGTGTGAGTTGAATTCTGAATGCAGATAGAAATGAGTGTTTTTAGCAAGAATTTTCTAGTGTAATACAATCTATTTTCAAAGGCAAATCAGATGTTGATTTGGGTTCTTTACCTTCATCATGCCCCTTCATGAAGTAATATACTTCTGCCTCAATAACATGGTGAATGATAATTTGAATAACACTATTGTAACTGTAGAAGATGTGCACACATTAGGTTTCTTTTCTTCTTCTAGTTAGAATTCATTTCATTTTTAATGGCTGCATTGGTAATTTATTAACAAGAGATAGAGAAAGAAGATATTGTTTTAATGTCTTTGTTGATAGTGGTAATTTTTCTACCTTTTGTATCTTTTGCTTTTAGTCATGTATAGTCATTTATAAAAGATCTTGGTGGTTTTTATTAGGTGATCATCTATCATTTCTATCTACGGTTGTATTTAATTCAGAGTCAAATGCTTGAATGTAATTATCTCAGTAAAGATGTTTGGCTTGTATTACTAATTTTTGAAAGACCAAAACATAATACTCAATAGCATTCATAAATTTGGTCATTAAAATTAATTGAGAAATGAAAAAATTATGAGCAATTGAATGGGTTTCTTGAGGCATTAAAGTATAGTTTCACAATGATTCTGAAGAAGTGGAAAATGCGAGACATATTTAACTAACAAAGAAATTATTTCTTTTTTAATTACTGAGAATATTTACCTGAAATAATTGAATGGTTTGAATAAATTATAAAAGGGAGTCAAAAACATGTTTAACCAACCTGTTGACAAACCAAAATACCCGTCATGATTTGATTTGAAAGTATTGATTTTCAAAGCCACAAAAGAAAAACTATATCAGTTAAGGCATTTGTTTTGTAAGAGATGAATGATAAGAAAAAAGAAATTAATAAAAAATTATCTGGAATAAATCATGTAATGTTTGAGTAATATTTTCAGCAAAGATTTTTGAAATCAGAATGTCATATATTATGTCACCAAATCAGTACAGTGAGATCTCTAAGATCCTAAGGTAATGTGCTGAAATTTAGATTGATTAGGTAGTAAAATGGAATTGCAAAAAGTAGGGGTTCAATAGCTAGTTATATTTCAAGAGGTCTGGTACATTAAATTAAAATAATGAATTTAAAGAACAAAACTTTGAACTTATTAGGAATAAGGAAACTTTAATAAGGAACCTATAAGGAAAACTTTATCTGAAAATGAAAAATAAAAATTTTATAATTTAAATTCTTCAAAATATTAGGTTGTTTTTCATATTTCTGGATCCTGGAAAGCCTTTAAAACTTATAACTAATTTTACTCAAAATTGTCCAAAACTCTAAACACTTTTATAAGCATTAACTGATTTAAATTTAAAAAAACAAAAACAACAACAACAAAAAAGACAACAACAACAACAAAAGTTCATCTCTTTAAAAAAACACTTGTCCTCCAAACTTTTCATCTGCCTAGTGCAGTATCAACAGTGCAATACTGTTGCCATTACTACTGCTAACAATAATAGATCTGTAGGGTTTACTCTGACCCCACATGTGATTATAATTTTAATGAAATCGGCAATTTACTTACCAGAATGCAACTGATCATTTTTACGTCCCCATAGCTTTTTTTTGAAAGGTATTTGAGATTTGCAGTTACCCATCACAACTTCAGAATTGCCAGATAAAGATATATCATATTTATTACAGGTTACAGTTCTTGCTTAACTTGTCAGAGTAAACTGTTTGTGAACATACCTTTTAAAATCATAAAATACTTGTAATGGAAGAGTATTTATTCTTGAAGAAAAAAATGTCTGGGTCATAAGCAGTGTCAGATAAATTTAATGTAAGTGTCACTTATTGGAGAATAATTTGTTTCAGGTATGTATTTTAGAGAAAAAAGCAGAAAATCTGCTGAAGAAAGAATGGCAGCAGAAGAGAGAATGGCAACTACAAATACGTCTGTAAGCAATTTTTCAGTTTAAACTAACACGCTATTATATAAATGCCCCCCTCCCCTCCCCCATCTACCCACCCTATTCCGCTACTTTTTGTGGTTAAAAATATTGACAAGGTCTGTACTTTCTGTTTAAACGTTTTGAATCGAGAGCAATAAAGTGCTTCTTGACTTTTGTGCTTGAAAGTTTGTGGTATTCAGGTGGATAACATTGAATACCCTGATAAATCATGGATAGTTATAATTACTTCTATTTTTCTTATTGTATTAAACTATTTTAAAATAGATAAAGAATGAACCATGTATATTTTAGACTATGCTACATGAACAATCAATATTTAATACAGAAATGGGTGTGTCTGTGTATGATCTAGATTGTGGACTTATTTGTTCTCATTCTTCTCACATTTGTCTGTTAATTTAAATGAGAAAGAGTTGTGAGGTAGTGTTAAGGAAGAACAACAACAATTTATGAAATGGAGTTCTTGTAGAATGCCATTCATTTTTTATAATATTACTAAATTATTAATATTTTTAACTGTTAGTACTATAAAATAATTAGTTCAAATGATAAATATTTATTAACAGACAATAATAAAACACTTTACATCATGATGTTTTTTTGATCAATGTTTGTGAGATTTTCAAGTGTCTATAGAAAAACAACAACAAAATGATTTCATTGAAAACACAGCCATTTTTATAGCTGAAGATTAAAAAAAGTAAATCATTAGTACAATACCTTCCGATATGTTTTTTGTTATTTCAAAGTTAATAAAATACATATAGTTAAAAAATCCATTATGAACAAATCAACTAAATTTAACTTATCAATTAATTAAAAAAAGGTAAAGAAAAATATAATAAATGTGTTTGCAATATATTAGTATGTATATTTTAATGTTTGTCTAATATGTTTCAATCAATTTGGTTATTTCTGCTTCATGGTAACCAGATTACTGGAACCTCCAAACCAGAATATTTCTAGTTGTTTTAATAACTATCTTTCATTTTTTATAAAACATACATTGTCCTTTTTTGCAGGTAATTGTGAAAGCTGATGAGAATATGCCATTAGAACACCAGAAAATTTTATTGGATGAACGCCTGAAAAGTTCTGGAGTAATAGATGCTGCAGTATCAAAACGCAGTGACGAATCTTTCAATGATGGTACAAAAAAAAAATTTCAAAAAAAGCATCTTTACCCTAGCATTATTCTACTGTTTTCCAAAAATGCTAAGGACAAAGAATCCCTCAGTAAAAATATTCAAACTTGAACCATATGTTGCTTCTTGTTGGCATGCCATAAGAATTAAATACTTTTGTGATTTTACCTCCCTTATTATTCCTGTCCTCTTATGCGTTAACAATCCTTTAAAACGTTTAATTTTAATTTTTTGTTGTTTTGGTTTGTTCTTCCGATTTCCATTTTTAATTAAATTTAAATCTTAAGACGCTGGAATATAAAACCTTCATCTAAATGCACTCCTAAAATTGGTCTCACTTCAGTATGACATATTATTGGGAAAATAAAATAACCAATGATGGAAACTGACACTTTTCTCATTTATTGTCAATTTATGATTGCGTACAAATTGAATGCATAGTAAGGTAATAAAGAGATTAAACATTTCTGAGTTTGTGTTGAATTATAAAATGTTTAAACTTTTGATTTCACTTTATGTCTACAAAACTACATTTGATGTTTTATTGTGAGAATAGGAAACGTGGGAGGCCTAGGGGCACAATCCTACAAGCAAAATAAAATCTTCAACCATATGTTTAATACATTACTTTTTAGACAGCCTTACCAGTTTTCATTTCATTTTCATTCAAGCACACAAATCACTTGATGATGGATTAAAATCAGTAGTAGCTGATGCGGGCAGACGAAAGTATTGTTTTATTTGTTGCATTCACAGAATTGTCTGAACACCTAAGCATCATTTTACTTTAAGAACTAGTAGTAAAAATTGTTCTTTTAGCATGCTATTCATACCCAAAAGGAACTGCTTTTACTTGTGGCTGTCTGAAAATAAAATTAATTTTAATTGGGTATGGATTGAAAAGGAAACCTTGTGATATTAGAGTCACTAATGTTCACTGCTTTGGCTAGACCATAGGATCCCAATCTTTTATGATTTGATACTATTATGAACAGTGGTTTATTTTCTCAGCTCACTCGTGAAAAAAATCAAGCATAACTGGAGGAAATTAAAATCCAAGTGAATTTTATATATTTATTTAAAACCGTTGTTTTATAAGCTTTTTAACAATTGTAAGATTTATACAATTTTTAAACATTATGCAGTATGATTATTGAATCAAGTAGTAATAAATTTTGATTATGCAAATATTAAAATTTTTGATTACCCACATCAAATTAGTGCGGGGCAACCTACACTTTAAAAATCTCTGATGCTTTGAACCTATTTTGATTTCATGAATTGATGATAAAAATAGTTTTTGAACGACTACAAGATTGGGCCTATGATATCAATGGACATTATGCTCAGGATTTAATATTTTATCATTGTCAGCCTAAGGATTAATTAAGTTTTCTTTTGAAGATCTCCATTACTTATTCCTTTTTTTCTCTCTCTGTATATGGAGTATCTGAAACTATCACGACAGGCCTGTTGCAATAGGCAATTTGGCTGTGAAGTAAGGTAGCAGGAAAGGCCTATTCAAATGTATCTCTTTTTAAGAGGGAGGAGTTCCTTAAGATTTGACAAATTATGCTTTTCAAAAATTATTGTAGAAGCCATGTTTCTGAAACTGTTTTCATTAAATTCAGAATCTACTATGCAGTTTAATTTTGTTACTTACATACTGTACAAAAAAAGTCATAAACAGGAACTGAATTTTCAGTGTAGAAGAAAACTCCAAAGAACACTTTTGCAAACTCCAGGGAAATGTTTCATCTAGACCAATCATTGAAAAAGTTTCTATCACGCAANNNTCCATTAGTATAGGAATAAGTGGTAACTTCTGATGTCGTGCCCAACTACCATTTAGGTTAAATCATCTGTTATGAAGCAAGAGCCAAGGATATTTGTACATGCAGCTTTGATTTGAAACTGTAGTTATTGAATTGCAAAACAGAAACCATTGTTTCATTGTCATACGCTTGTTCATTATAAATAAACAAATATTTAAGTAATTCATTGAGGAAAAATGTCAAAAGTCCAAAACAATATTTTTGGAGGATACACATCTCACACATAGTTTTGTTCAAATGGGAGTTTGAAAAATCAAACCTGTATCGAACCTAAGATAGGAATTACATAATTTTCACCTAGTAATAGTTTCTTAGTTTCAGTTATTGTAAACGTTTTTAATAATGAAATATGTATGTGTTAACATTTATGTTTGTTTATTAGGAAATTATAATTTGGTTAAGTTTTATAGTATTCTGAGAGATTTATTTTTGTTCTTTTGTACAGAAACTTTTATCTTTGTGTGTAAGAAGTTCATTGTTCTACATGTACGGAAATTGGTTGGATATTTGTCCCTGTGATTTTTTTATGCAATAAGATAATCGGAGAATAGGTACACTCTAAAATAGATCAGAAATTCACCTCTTCTACACCCAGATTGTCTTGACTAATACAAAATATGTAAAATTAAATTAAATAACACAATTGGTATTGTATAGAAAAATTATTTAGGAATTAACGCAAAGTAAATAGGAAATGAATAAAAAACAAACCGGAGTAATAAAATTTGTGTTTTGCATATGTAAATAAGGACAGAAGCAATACAACTGTTTTAGAGTATTGGCTTCTTAGAACAATTAAGATAATCACAATTTTTTTAAACTATATTGAATATAAGAATCATTGTTTGTGATTGTTTATTCAGGAAACTTCAGTCACATTGGGTCTGGTCCAGGAAAAAGTTCTTACCCTGCAGGCCTAAAGGGAGCAGAAATTGGTAGGTTGATACTACTTATTTGTTCATTGTCAATGGTTAATATATAAATTTTATCTTGTGTTGACTGTTTTTATTTGCACACAGGGTTGTATTTTAAAAACCTTCAGGGAAGAAAAGGCAAACAAAAGGACAAACAAGCAGTAAGTTGTTTTTTTTCTTTTTGCATAATTTTTCATTGAATTCTGGTAATATTTTTCTTATTTCTGCAGAAAGCCCTGACTTGTCAAGAAGTGTCATTGGATGGTCAAAGAGAGTTTGAGATCTACAGGTTTCTAAGGGATATTGATGTAAAGTACTTCACAAACTCACATGAAAGTGCAGGACCATCACGAAGTGCCCACAAGTGCAGTGTCACTGAAAGACTGGAGGAGGTGGTTAACAGTAAAAATAATTCATTTTATCAGAGAATGAAGCAGTCGGGCAAACTGCCAAAAGAAGAGAAATTTACCCCTTCAGTTGAAAAATATATTCCTCCTTGTGCCCGTATGAGAAGGGAATCCATAAAAAGGGAAGTAGATGATTATGATTACAAGGATACATACATGAGAAGAGATGACAGAGGGTCTGACTCGGATGATACAGACAGCAAATCAAAGATGAATCCAGTAGTCAAATACCGACATATTGGCGAAAGTGCATTTAAGCACAATTTCCTGCGAAGCATAACTGGTAGCATGCAAGACAACTTGGAGCGATCACTCTCAAATCGGTACTGTTTAACAAGAAATCGTGCATTAGATGACACACTAAGAGAAGAGCTTCTAGAGAAGGAATCCTCAAGTCGTTACTATCAGAAAATGTTGGCTTTCAGACAGAAACTTCCATCATACAGCCAACGCAAAGAAATAGTGAGAATCATTGATTCTAATCAAGTCTGTGTAATAAATGGTGAAACTGGTGAGTCTCATTTGAAGTTTCATTATCTAATTTTTAATCCTCATTTTCCTTTAATCCTTTCATGTGTGTGTGTGGTTTACATGATAATATGCGATATATAGTGGGTATGTGATTTATAGTAAAGTACCTCCTGGTCATTTTGCCTTTAGAAGAGTAAACATGATTATAAAATTAATTCAGATTTATAAGTGGTAGTGCTTCAAATATGCATGAGATGTTTTGAGAAAAACGTCTTGTGCAGAATTTTTGTTGTTGTTTTGTTTTCTTCACAAATTACTCAATCATGTTTGTTTATTACTTACTAGTTGAGTTTTAAGATTGTAGCTAAATGATAGTTTGAAGACCTATTTATTATTACAAGCAGAATATTACAATAAAATAATGTAAAAATAATTCAGTGAAACTCTCCTTGGGGATACTTCTCTCCAACAGACTCTATCACTGTCATTTTCTCATTCCTTCAGCTGTTCTCTTTTGGTTTTTACATTTTGTTTTCTGCCCAGTAGGCATTTTGTGCAACAGACGCGGAAAAGTTATCTCTATCATTACATTAAGTTTTCTCTCTCTTTAATTGGTTTATAGGTAAGCTTACATATTTTTAATAAAATTCTCTTCCACCTATCAATGATATTGTATGTTTACTTTCTGTTTATAATTCTCTGACATTTGGCCAAGCTTGATTGTCAAGTTGTTTTCAAACTTGTTGCTTACGTGGCTCCCTTCAGGGGGAAAATTCTGCACACGCCTCTCCTTATTAAAATTAAATTGTTTATAACAAATAAATACTTTTCCTGAAAGTAAGGCCATCATGTATACTTTTTAATTATATTCTTATTATTACAAGTAGAATATTACAATAAAATAATGTAAAAATAATTCAGTGAAACTCTCCTTGGGGATACTTCTCTCCAACAGACTCTATCACTGTCATTTTGTCATTCCTTCAGCTGTTCTCTTTTGTCCAAAATAATTGTTGTAAGTGATTTGCTATTTACTGCTGTAATTACTGAATGAATCACTCCACAACAAAGCGAGCCACATTCTGATGTGCCAACAGCCACAGTTCTTTTAAAATAACTGATTGCTGTCAATGCTAGTTTCATTGAAGCTCTACGATCACATATTCTACAAATGTTTCGTCTGTCATTTGTTAAAATTAATGAACCCGCATAGTTAGTCTGATGGTAATTTATTCATATAGAAATAATTAGAGCATTATTTCATTCCATTATTATGAAGTTCTCGCGCCTTCCCCTGAACCTTTCTCATCTCCCTAGAAAGGTGTGCCTCACAGTTTGAATAACACTGCTTCAGGAGATTGGGGGAGTGGGGTATCGATAGTTCCATTTTGACTTTGTTTCATACAGTCAAGAGTAGGTGTAAATATGTTAATTCAACCATTACGTTAATTGAGAGAAGATCTGAATGTTATGTTATTCGTATCATTTTCTGTAGGGTTTGTTAATTTTGAGAAATGTGTTTAATAAAGAGTGGGAGGATAAAAGTTTTTACAGCTGATGAAACTTTGAAGCATTTGTGCTATGTCAATGAATCCTGTTGAATATCATAGAGGAAACTAGATTTAACATGGTAACCACATTATTGACCATGAAAGCAACTAAATGCTCAGTTTTACTTATGAAGTAGTTTATTGAAGTGTAGAAAATAGACATTGTCTGCTGCATTTCAAGCAGTTTGGGCAAGAAAATTTGCTTCCAGTAGAAGTATATAACTTGCAATACAATTATAATTTTACATAATCATTACAAATAATATGGAAAAATAGTGTTATGATGTAGAACTACTTTAAGATTATGGCAGGAGCCTCCCCCATCCCCCAAATAAACTCAGAGATGCTTAACTTCCTTGAAAAAGATGATTTGTCTGCAACAACAACAAAACATCATGTATGTTATATCTATCTTCAAAAATCTTCCACATACACCTTGTTCATGGTGCTCGCGAAATAACTGGTAAACACGTGAAAGAGCCACGACCGAAAAAGATAATTTCTTCCAGAACAGTCAACTTTACACGAAGGACTCGTCAAATGCGTATTTTGAAACAAACCTCGTATCAAAAGAAAATAAATTCCCCAAACATCATAATGCATTCAATACTGTCAAAAATTGACTGAACTTGTACTTCCAATAACATGCAAAACTCATAAAATTAAGATGTAACTAGTTTCAGACGAAGACAGAAAATTGGTTTTCCTATCAGAGACCTTTAGGACCGGCAAATTCCCCTAATCCACTGTGTGGCAAGGGTTACCCTCCCCCTGCGTTGCAGGACCTATACTGAGTGGTGACTCTACCTAGAATGTTGCGGAGTGCAAACAAAAAAGAGTCCAATGTGGAAGCATAGGGAGGCGCGGCCAAAGAGTAAACACAGGAAGCTTAAGTCCATTAGATCTTATGAGCCGGAAATTGGTGTACTACCTGGGAGTGCACAAGATGCTGGAGAGGGCCACTCTATGATTTCAAAATGATTGCATGTACATTTATATTGCTGCAAATCTTGAATATTGAATGTTATTAAATGGAAAATGTATTTTCATTCCTAACATAGTATAAGAATTGTTTCTATTATCTGGAGGTTGTACAACCTAAGCACAAGCTGCCATTGTTTTAAAAGAATTTTTTATTACATACTGTAAGGCTTGTGATGTCAATATGAATAACATTCAACTTTACACCTTTTGAAAGACCGTATTGAGGCAAATAATGATAATATGTAAAAATTCTTAATTTTTTGAGTACCCCCTCTTTATACTTACCCTGTGAATCTTCCTATACTATTCTTCAGAATGCTGTTGGATAGTTACGTGAACAGTTGAGGTATAGTTGCTGGCAAAAGAGCCATGACTTTCAAAGGAATGAACCATCTCTTATTCTGAACTGTTCTGTGACCTGTCAAAATAATGCTTTCTAGTAAGGAACTGTATACATGTGTTTTTGATTGTTGAATGTATGAGCAGTCAACAAACTGGACCCAACATTCCAGACCTCTTGCTGGTTTCATCCAATAATTTTAATATTTCAAATATATTTGAAGTAGGAAATAAATTTGTAATGAATGGGAAATTATTAGTGTTTGTAATCTTCAATATGATCTAAATATAATTTTCATTTTTGTTTCTTAAATAATACAACTTTTAAAGAAATTTAAATATTTACCCTAGTGACCTAATAATTGTGAAATAGAATTAAAGAATTAATAATAATCATCTCCTTAGCCTTATTCCAGTATTCTTTACCTATCATATCTCAGCTCTTGTCATATATTTCTAAGTTACCATCTTCTTGTCTTATTGCATATTAAAGTATTTTGAAAAGATTGGTAACAGATTAAAAGAAAACATTTGTATTTTTCTCGTATGTAAATAATTTTTGCTTTAGGCATTTAACATTTGCTGTGAGTACTTTTATTTGTGTGAATGATAATTTATTATTCTCTCTTTATTTGCTTAATTTACCAGGATGTGGTAAAACAACTCAAGTTGTACAATTTCTCCTTGATGAGTACATACTTTCTGGTCGCGGCTCTGTATGCCATGTGGTTTGTACTCAGCCTCGTAGGATAAGTGCAATATCAGTGGCAGAGCGTGTGGCTGATGAAAGAGATGAAAAATGTGGTAGAAGTGTAGGCTACCAAATACGATTGGAAAGGTATGTAGATATTTTGTTCTTGAGGAAGTTAATTAATAAATTGACGGGTACTTTCTGAAAGCCACTCTTTAAGCAAAGGGATTACAGCAAATTTTATTGCAACCCAAATGATATAATTCTTAAAATTTCAAGTAATGTAAATCGATATCTTAGTAATCTGTGTATTGAAGATACATAATTTAAATTTATATTATGAGCTTGTAGAAATACTTTACAAAAAACATGTTTAATTTTGTTTGTATTTCTAAATGCCTAACACTACTACTTCTAAATGGTCTAGAATTTTAGTCTTCATGAGAACTTTCAATTGAGCCTCGCTAATGATTTCATTACCAAAATTTAATATTTAAAATTTTTTAATGAATGTGTACCATTTTGGTATATGAATGAGAAATACTGGTCTTGAACTCCTGAACTGAAATAGCCATTTTTCATCCATTTTGTGAATGTCACTTTGAGCTTTCTTTTGAGACCAGTTTTTATTAATATCACATTTGTTTCTAGAAAACTACCTCGGAGACAAGGTTCCATATTGTTTTGCACTACAGGAGTTTTGCTGCAACAGTTACAATCAAATCCTGCTTTAACTGAAGTGTCTCACTTGATCTTGGATGAAATTCATGAACGAGATACCATTTCTGACTTTGTCCTAACAATTCTCAAAGATGTCATTCCTAGGGTAAGTAACACCTGATACTGATAACATCCAAAGTTTTCAACATGATTTAATGATTTTATGTACCCTTTTGTGCTTAATGTTTTGTAATAGTAGAGTTGAGCTTAAATTGATAAATAATCCTTGCATCCGTACAGAGATGATATAGTGTGTGAAAGACTTAATCAGTAAAATTGATTGCCATCTGTATTTTGATTACATTTATTTTAGATATTCTTCATCCAAAACTAATTTCAGTATTAGGGGATTCACCCTAAAAAAATAACAATTTGAATTTCAAATTACTAATTTCATTTCTAACTTTATTTTTATTCTGAACTCTTTAACTTGTGTTAAAAGTTTAAAAACTGATTTTTTCAAAATTATATTTATTTGTTCCAATTACTTACGCCCAAATTCGGATTATGAATAACAGATTCCATTAATGTTATTTTATTATGGATTTTTTATTTTCATTTTTAGGTGTTTTTATTTTAATGATTTATTTTATAATCCTTTTTCCAATATGGAAGTCATTATTTGTTTTTCGTTCTTTTGAAGAAGTTTATATCTTTCAAACTGATATCACAACATTTTGTAAGAATATAGGGTATTAATCGGATATAATTAGATATTATTAATCAGATATTAATTAAACTTAACTAATGTAAACTAAATGGCCAAAGAGAACAATCAGATATTAATTGTTTTGATAATTGATAAGAAATTGCATGCAAGATATGTAATAAGCTGGGAAAACTATTTTTGAAATATTTGAAAGTTGTGCAGTTCCTGGTTTGAGTGTTGACGTTTATGTAAACAGTTTTCTGTACTCTTCATGTTCTTTCCTTATGAGAATATGTATTTCGTTCAAACTTTTAGATCAGTGTATTAGTCAGGGTTATTGGTCTTTTAATGAGCTTTTTGGAATGCCTTTTCATTGTCAAAACTGGATCTGATACAGATTCAGAACAGAAGAATATTTAATCTTCATGTTCTCTCTTGAAGCATAGTATTATATAGCATTTAATGCTATGCCCAAAGTTAAAAGCTGTTTAATACTATGCTTCAAGTGAAACATTAACTCTTAGCATCTAAGCACATTTACAAATATTTTAACTCTTAGTATTTTGTAATTGCAAAAACATCTTGTTCCAGAGGCCAGATTTGAGAGTAGTGTTAATGAGTGCTACTCTGGATGCTGAGCAATTCTCTAAGTACTATGATAATTGCCCATCTCTGAACATTCCTGGCTTCACTTATCCAGTGGATGAATATTATTTAGAAGACATCGTCAAGTTACTCAAGTAAGTCAGAATTGCATATATAATAGCATGTCAGTGCTGTAAATATTGACAATCATCAGTATTGCAACATAAAAACTCATGGTGCTACAGATTGGCATAAACTTTCTTATGCTAGACAGCCTTTTCCGTTATCTTTAAAGTGTGGCTATCTTTCGGGTTTGTGGTCCACTTCTTCTCAGCTGTCGCGTGTAATATATATATATAATATTATATATTATATATATATATATACTACTATACTATATATATATATATATACTATCTAACAACGCGACAGCTGATCTGAATATTATATATATGATCATGTCCGTGTGTGTATATATACTATACTAGCTGACCCGGCGAACTTTGTCCCGCCTAATGGCAAATTAAATAAGCCAAAGTTTTTTTAATTGGTAAAAATAATAAAAAAAATAGAATACTACAATTAATCATCGTCATAATTACTTTTTCTGATTTTGAGTACATAGGTTCTCTTCATTTAAGTACCGTGTGCATACACGACAATTTTTTGTTTTAATTATCAGGCGCCAAAAACAACAACCGCAGATGGTCTTCGCGAGCCGTGAACATGGCACGTTATAATTGACCATGGGAAAAACATTAATGTTCATAGATTTAACCAAACAACCTTTTAAGGATTGGCCTTGTGAATTTGTCTGTTGGTCTGGCAAAACTGCAAGACGTATCGGAAATTGAAGTCTTCTTAAAATCAAACAGACAATATCGTTGGGATCATCGATCTCGGATATGAGACTTCTCACCTTTGAATTTTTCCTATCATTATCATAGCCGTAAATTACATTGTTCATGCAATCTTCTAACCAAAAACGCGTACCTTGCACCAGTTTGGTTGGTTTATGTTTCGCGCATGACTTCTACGGAGACAAACCCTTCTAGCGCGTAAATTGTGCGGCTGGGTAAGCCAGCACGTCCAAAGAAGTTTGAAAAATTCATTGAATAGTTGGTGGCTTTCATCTTCATTTGTGACGCAAGTCAATAGATTTGAATGATGCATTGTTCCAGATGATCTAATTTGAAATTATGGTAGTTTAGGCTCTACATCTTTATTCTTAGAACGCTAAAATTGCTCCGCATCAGACGCGTTCATTAATTTTTGTAGTTAGAATAATTTCTGGAAATAACATGTTGATGAAGTTTCGTCTTTTGTGAGACAAAATTACAGAAATTATTTGGAAATTAATATTAATCGCTCCGATCATCGACAGGTACTTGACCATTAGTCGCTGACCGATAGTCAGCAAATTGTCTCCCGAGAATCTTCAGCAGATGTATCAATACAGCAATATAACTCTCATGTTTGTTGTCAGTTGCAGTTTCTTTCCAAACTAGCGCATAAATTTTGACGGATTTGAGGCAAGCGTTTATCTTTCGTCGCAAGCCGTAAATCCTTCGGACATTACTCGGCAGTATTTGCCGGAAATCGCGCAGACAGTAAATCATGCTCCTCCAAAAACATCCTCGATGTCCATGTGCGTAATCTTTTAATGTTCGGATAAGTGGCTTCTAATGCACGTTTCTGCGTTTTTTTATATATTTTTTTTTTTTTCTTGCAAATATCAATTGTCATCCAACGTCATTACATTATCTGTCTTATAACGTCAATTCATAGCTGTCATTTTGCGTTTATGTTATTCCAAAGTCTGATTCTTTTTTTGGTTATACCACGTTTAATAGTGACTGACGCTTTCATGTCAAGTCCACACGGGAATTGCTGTCGAACGGGATAAAAAGGTATCCTATGTCTCTTCTCCTGGCTCTAAACTACCTCCCTGCACTTTTCAGTAATGTCCTAATTTTGAAAAGAACTGGTTCTACATTCACCATGTTCAATGCACAACTGAAGTGTACATTGACAGAAATTAAATTTAATTTAAACTAAACAACCTTAAATAAGATTGTGACATGTTTACAAGCAGGTCTGACTATAAGAACACTATGAAGTTTCTCTACAAAACAATAATGTACAGCAATGATTTCAAATTGTTATGTAAACCTCTGTTAAACATTCAAAGATAACTATCTTTTTGGAGAATGGTTTTAATAATACAAGTTCTAAATGATGAAACAAGAACTGCTTACCATACCCCCCCTCCCAATTCTATGCTGGGGTGTGTCAGACTATCCTCCTCCCCTATGTGCAATTGTTAAGAACTAATTAGAAAATTCTTGAAAGTTTTGTATTATTCTGAAGCTACTGAATATTTGTTTTAACATTTGTATCTTTGTTAAAAGAATTGATGGATCACAGAATTTGCTGTGATTTTTATTTTAAAAAAATTATATTACAAATATTATTTCATCATATTTATACACTTTTAGACTCAGTAAAAATTATTTTTCTGCCCTTAATCTGTACAAGTTGTTACTAAGTGTAAAATATTTTGTTGTATTGTAGCTTTCGGTTAAATGCTGTGTCACAGCCAAAATGGAGAAGGTACACAAAATCTGGCAAATTGAAGATGAGAAAAACAGTGGAGTTTAATGATCTCATTGAGCCTTACATCAGGTAAATTTTTTATTCATACATTTGAAATAAAAAGAGGTTTGATACTACTGTTATATCATTCAGTAAACAGGAGTGGAATGTAGGTGGTGGAAGTAATATATCATAGTGATAGTAATATACAGTTATTTAAAATTGTGTTACGTAATTTAATATTGAAATGTCATTTCTTTGATAGATATATAAATGCTAATAAATACAAACAATCAAAAATGAGAAAATTATTATAATTAATAGATATTTTAGATAAGTAAAAAAGAATGGTTTTCTGAATCATATCCTTGGAACTGTTTCATGTTAAAATTGATAATTTTTGTGTTCCTTTTCATAGGCATTTGCGTAGCTCAGGCGACTATCCAGAGTGGGTTTTAACTACTCTTGCAAATCCTGAGAGTGAGGATGTTAATCTCGACTTAATATTTGAATTGATCTGTTACATCTGCCGTCAGGAAGATGATGGAGCCATTTTAGTATTTCTTCCAGGTTGGGATAAAATTTCACAAATGAACCGAATGTTGTCGGATTGTGGAAATTTCCCTTCTTGTAAGTTTCCTTCCTGAATTGCTTTATATAAATGAGAAGGTGTGTAGATGATGGTGCTAGATTATAAACATATGAAGTTGAGAAAGACGGAAAGCATATTTAAAAAAAAAGCTAGGATACATTTGCTTGTTGTGAAATAAAAATAATAGATAATTTATTAATTATGCACTTAATGCATAGTGAGGTCAAAAATAATGTATTTTCCTGAATATAAGTCGACTCTGAATAAGACAACCCCCGAAGTTTTCAAGAGGCCTTGTTAGAATTTTTAAAATTTTTAATTAATTCTTACTGTTTAGTCAAAATAAAATTACAAACTGTCTTATTAACAAGAAAATTTGTTAATGAGAATAAAACGACTTATTTCAGATTTATTATTTTTGTGTTGCTTAAAGTCATAATCATGTTTTTGTCAATACCCTCAACATCTTCACATACATCAATGTTTCTTTCTTGTTGGTCCTCTTTCCATGATGCGACATCTTTTGACTTTATGACCCTCTGAAAGTTTTGCACATTAAATTTACATTGTTCTTAATCTTTCATCAGATGCCACCTAAGAACATTCTGTTCTGCTCTCCCACACTTGTTGATGGCCTCTTCCTTTAACAGTTCAAAATGCAGATATGCATTCACCATGCCGAAGTGAGATTTCACGCAACCTTGTAGAACCTTCATTGTGTAACAATCTTGGCATTAATTTTCACATTACGTTTCATTTGATACAACGCAATTCATTTGAGATTTTCTCTTTCAAAAATATCAGCCAGAATTGCCTGGCAAAGTCGCGGTGGATGCCGGCAATACTACCGTGAATATAATTATGTATTATAGATATGTGCAATATTTTTACCATCTAAGCAGTTTATTGTTACACCTACATTTGAGTTTTGTGTCATTTAAAAGCAATGTAAAAACTTAGACCTTAACCAACCAAGCTTTATCTCAAATATAAGATGACCCCGCATTTTTCAACTAAGATATTTAGGAAAAAAGCTAGTCTTATATTCAGGTAAATACGTATATACCTACATAGAAACTGTGGACTTTTATTTTTTTTATTGTTGTTGTTTTGTCTTCATCAGCACATCTTCAGTTAATATTCTTTTAGCTATTTTTTTAAATGTTTCATGCTACAAAATTTGTACGAATTACAGTAGAACCTCACTAATCCGAACCCCTCAAATCCAAAATTTCGGATAATCCAAACTAAATTTAAATTAGAGGAAAAATAAACAAAATCAATAAAATGCTTATTTGTAGTGTAAAGAAAGGATTTGTAATTACTGTAGAACTTACAACTAATTACTGAAACACTAGTTCTTAAAATGAAATGTTTATTGCACTGGTAACTATCGTGATATTGCATGTGTAATTTTTTCAGATAATCTGAACAGACCAGTGTTCGGATTACCAGGGTTCTACTGTATTTGTATTATGTATTTTTATTTTTGTGCATATATTTGTATTCGATGACTTCTTTCAGTTAGCTCATTGGTTATTTTAATGAGTTGGTTGATTTTAGTTCATGCAGTTGTATCATTTTATACTGTGAGAATCAGGTGTGCTTAGCTAAAGAAAATTGTTCATGTAACTTCAAAAAAAATATGTGAAACTGATTTCAAAATGTAAAAATGCTCTTTAAAAAAAATCATAATTTTGAAGAAACATTTAGACTTTTGATTCAGCTCATTCACATGTCAATTTTTTTATTAAATAAAGATAATGATGGACCGTAAGCCTAAATTTATGTACAAACTTTTCATTTACTTTTGTGTGTTTACTTATTTATAATTTGAAGTCAGTTTTACATTTTAAAAAAATAATTTTTTATTTTTAACTTTCCGATGGCATTGCTGCAAAAAGAAATATTGTTTTCTTCCGTCAATGATTGTCTTTACTCTTTGAAAGAATAGACAGCTACATTTTGTGTAGTGTTTTGTGCAATTTTTGATAATTAAAAAGGTTTGAAGGAAAGTATTACTTTTACGATATAAGTCAGGGCACAGTTCTCCCTCTATACTAAATGTTTAAAAAATAATTTGGGATTACTTTTGAGTATATGTTGTCATGAATGAACAAACAAACAAGCAAACAAAAATGTACACAATGGATTGTGTGACCTCTTTTCAAAATCAGTTTAAAAAGGATTAAGGATAAGTAGTTACTTATGAAGTACATTGTATATCAGCCCTTTACACTGCCAGTTGATGTGTTGCTGCTGGTTTTGCAGTTCAACTAATTAGTGCTGCTCCTAAAGGTGAATTAAAGATAAAATTGCAAAATTATGGATGTAAAAGCAGTTGAATCAATCATTCCTGTAAGTGCCTCAGAAGATGAAAGAAGAAATAAGGGAGCAAAACATTTTTTCCGTTAAGATATTGACAGGTTGTATTTTGTTTGTAGAAAAATTATTGAGTGATTTTTCCTTTTTCCAATGCTTTTACTATGAAAACAACAAAATCAATTTTTATTTCTTTATCTCCTTCATTATACAAAATTCATTAAAATCTGTTGGAGACAAGTCTCTAGCTTTGCTTGTGACTTAATCAAGAACCCTAATGTGAAGATGGAATGCAGTAGCCACCTTCTCCAACTGGTTAAGTTAATTAATCACTTTGAATGTATTTAATTAATTAATCATTTAGGGTCTACTTGAGTAACTACTTAAGTCAAACCAACAAAGGGATAAGAACCTCTTGTTGTGATCATCTGCAATAATATTGTTATTAACTTAATTTTATTTGCACATTTCTTTACATGCAACCTGAATTTATACATCGTGAGATATATGTATTTAAAAATTTTGCTTATTAATATGTTACATATATTATAAGAACCCTATAACCCTATCAGTGTTTGTTTGTTCAATCAAACAATCGAAATAAAGAAATAAAATGAAAATATAAAATTCTGTCTGCAGACTGCTGTGCAAATAAATTCCATGTGTCAGGTGTGTTATTTATAATACTTGAGAAACTGAACAACAAAGAAAAACTTTCTTAGGATTTACTAGCTGAAGTACCCCCAAGTTGCCTGAATACCGTATTTACTCTATTATAAGTCGACACTGATTGTAAGCCGACCCGAAGAAATTATGAATGAAATAACGAAGTAGAGAAAGAAAGAAAAAAAAGGAAGTGTACTTAAACATAAGAAGTACATTTGATGCCTAATGCACTCAGACCACTGATTTCTATACATTTTAGAGATCATTGACTCAGGCACTGTCATCAGATGACTCAAATTCCTCATTTGACTCTTAGTCACTTTTGTCCATGAAAAGGAAGTCATCTTCAGTGTCGTCAAAGCATTTGAGATTGAACACTTTTTAAAAGCATATCCAAGGGTTGAAGTATTGGCATTAGTCTCCTTGGTATAATTGCCACATCGGTTCCCTGATCTTTCAACTCCTTCACTGCCTCGGTAGTGTGGGCCGCGTAAAAGCCTAAAACCAGGAGGCTATGTAACCTCAACAAAGCGCCAGGGCGACTATGCCACACCAACTGAAACCATTGTAACATCATGACTGGTAAACCACCCTTTTTCATTTGTGTGTGCAATAACGCTCTTGAAAATGATTCTGATTTTGGGAATGACTTGTGTTTGATCACAACAAATGGAGGAAGTGTGTTGTATGCATGGTTGATGAGAAATAGATATCTTTACGTATGTCTGGTGTCAACTACGTTATAGCAACACGGTGACACCGATTCTAAGCCGAGGGTCAATTTTTGAAGTCCAAAAGAAGATAAAAAAGGTCGGCATACAATCAGGAAAATTCGGTATTTATTTATCACAACCATCTATTAGACTGGAATAAATTCTAAGATCACGGATCTCACCCTACCCCATCCTTTACATTCTATAAAAAATCTGAAAGAGCTGAGAATCAAATGAGGGATGCCTTTTGCATCGAAGGTGCTCTATCCACTGATCTGTCATTCATTACACATGGTGAAAGGCATCCAATGAATTTACATCAACAGTACCATTTACCAGTTAATATCTTAATGGATTTACCATAACCATATACAGATTGTATATTATAGAATCATGTGCACTCTATCCAGCTTCTCACAGAAAGGGACAAAAAATATATGTTTCAAATTTGGCTGGCCATAGGAGTGGAAGACCAATTTTTTAATGTTAAGCCCCTCTTGCCCTAGGGGCACAAAGGGTTTGAATGGTTGTTCCAGTATAGCATTCTTTTCAAAATTAAGTATAAATAATATGATTTTATTCATACTAAAATTTTGCTCCATCAGAAGGACAAAAAGAATGTCAGTTCAGATTGCATATTGTTGCTCAATTTGCCAGAGAAAACCTAGAGTACCTTTCAACAGCTTCTTAACCTTCCCTCTAAGGAAAGAATATCTGTTGTACCCATTCACATGCTTAATAGAATGCATTCTTTGTGACGGGAAACTTCTGAAATCCCCTTGCGCATCCAGATTTGTCTGCGATGTTATTGAAATTGAACTATTTGTGAACAATAAGAGATTAGTGACAGCAATTTTTAATACAAAATAGTATTGTTTTTTATGTTTTTCGTACATAAATAAAAAATAACTTGTTTTGTAGTAGTTACCATAAACAGAGTAATATATGATCAGCACTTAGATTGTATTGCATTTGAAACAATTAAAATTCAATATTTTAAAAATTAACAACATTTATTCAAGGAAATTGAATATTATGAAGAATAAATCGCAAAACAACAATAATTGTTTCTAATATTAGGAAGAAAAGAGGGTTTAAGAAATCGTTATCTTGTGGATTGTGTAGATTATTATAGTAACTGCTATTAATATTGCTGATATTCTTAACTCAAGTTCACACTGTTGTAACAATTGACCTCTTAGTAAACTTTCTATAATATTTGTGGTTGTACGGCACTAAAATGTAGCGGTAAATGGTTGAAGAGCAAATTAATTAAAAAAATACCTTATTTAATATTATAGTGGAATGTGTCGTTACCATTAATATTTCAAAATAAACCTCATTACTTTAAATTAACTTGAAGTTAGGTGTCAAAATTGAAAAAAAACATTTACTAATGCTGTTGTTGTTGTTGATAACTGTGGAGATAACTGTGCAAAGAAGTTCATTAGTTGTTCGGATTAGCACATTTTTAAGATTATTCTTTGTTTCAGCTCGTTACCTGATTATTCCATTGCATTCCTTGATGCCAACTTCCTCTCAGAAATCTGTTTTCAACAGGCCACCCCCAGGTGAGTTGGATTGATCTTTTATTTTTCTAAAATTTTGTTGTAATTTTAATTACAAGGTCATACAAAAGATGTGATCTGCAGATTATCAGGGTATCAAATGTTTATTTTATTACCAAGCATATGTTTATTAATATAGAGTTTTTTTTGTCTGGTTTGCTGCGTAAGCGTTGCCTACAACTCTTCAACATCGAAACTGTTTTATAGCAAGCTCAAATAAAAATGGATTCTTTTTCTGCACACATTCAAGTGATTTTCTGCAAAGAAATTTATGCCAATACCTGTTGATATATTTCAATATTACATATTAGACTTTCATCTAGCCATATAAAGTACTAATTTAGTTCACCCATCAACCTTAGTACAGCTCTTTTTTGCCAATGGTTCTCATGTACATCAGTAATACTAACACATGGGTAAAATGGGTAATTTAATCAGACATAATTGTAGCTGAAGAGCAGTAAATAAGTTTGTTCTGTGCCCAACGTGCACACTTTGCTTTCACGAGAGCTGCAGGTGAAGGATCAATCACTGTAAACACAGGCAGGTTGTTAAAACAATTAGTAATTCGATCATAACTCCCCAATGGTCCAAACTCTCATGTGGTCCAATAACATGCAATATAACTCTCCAATGGTCACTTACAACATCAGATGCCATATATCAATTTAACCACTAGTCATCACAGAAGTCCTTAAGGTATTTGAAGATACTTCCTTTGTTCAACTGGTCACAGATGCGGCAAGAATCAGTGAGGGACAGTGCCCATCAACCATAGTCCTCATCTTTACTCACAATGAATAAGTACTTTCTATTGCCTCTACAATGAGCCCCCTTGGCAGCAATGACCCTACCGACTTCTTTCTTGGCCTACAAATCAATTTGCAAAGTCACCATCAATCCTCCAATAAAAGAAGATTTTTCAAGCCATTTTTGAAGCCATTAAGAGAGGTATTCGTCACCTTACATCAGCAATGCATTTCCACCATAGTCATGATGTTAATCACAATTGGAGGAATCTGAATACAAACATTGTTCATGTTTTAAATACACATTCACAAGAGCATAAACCCACAATGAGGACCAAACCCTGAATTAACCACATTTTACATCTCATTTGCCCTTAAAGATTATGGACAACTCACCAACTTGCTAAATTACAGACAATCATTATAAGACAACATAATCACATAAGGAGATCAGGATTCATAGAATGAACATAGAACACAAAATAGCCCAACTGGGGGAAGTCAATTTTATTCATACGTTCAAAGACAAAACTGTTCTACGACATCTATCCTGCAGTCTGAGTTTCATCAATGATGAAGCTGCAGCTGTTCCTCAAGTAATCGCTGATATCTTTGCAGATATGTTTGTGAAATTTTTTACGATAGAACTTGCCTACCTTTGATTCAACAACTGATGAATGTTTAGAAGACATTACCTTGCAAGAATCTGAGATGTGAGACCTTCTCAACAGTCTGGATCTAATGTCACTTCTTGGAGCAAATAAAATCCCCACTCTCTTCCTAATGAAGTGCTGTTGGTAATTGATGCAATTCACTCAGATTTATTGTCAGTCTTCAGATTCTGAATCCTGCCAGGTGATGGGAAAACAGTTAATATTATACCTATTTTCAAGAACGAAAGTGAAATTGTCCCCAACAACTACAGGCCAATTAGTTTGGCCAGTTCAATATGTAAAATTCAGGAGAGAATTATAGCTAAATTTGTACTGGGTCATGCTATAGGAACTAGATGTATCCTGCTAAGCCAAGAAGGTTTCACTCCTGCAAGGTCAATTAAAACAAACATACTTGCTTGTCTTCGGGGCTGGAGTGCATCCCTGAACAACATCCTCATCAATTTATTTATCTTGACTTCTCTTAAGACTTTTAATAAAGTTCCAATTCACAGATATCTACACAAACTTCAGCACTTGAGAAAAAAGGGAAAACATCTTTCCTGGATCCAAGCCTTTCTTGAAAACCAGATATTACGTGTTAGAGTTGAAAACTGGAAAATTGTCTAGAAGGACAGTTACCAGTGGAATCCTTCCAAGACCAAATTTTGTACATCTTCCACATTAGAGGCATGCTCCCCATTGTGGATTAACATTTTGTGATGTTTGTTCATGTCACAAAGTTTTGTTCTAATCCACTGACCAGCCCAACTTCAAATGTACCTGGATGCAATTCAATGTTGCACTATGAGATGGCTAATCCCTGTATATGATACCAAGTGCACCATCATGAATAGTGGAGAAAACCTCTCTTAAATTTCCTTATCATAATGG
>BOPP01000054.1:6458542-6480321 GCA_017312745.1 Gryllus bimaculatus
AGTACCAAAACAATATTATTAATCTCTTTTGAAGTTGCTTTCTACTCTACACACTGGTATACACAAGTTATGATGATTTAGGTTGTGTTGTGAAGTAAATAATAATAGCTCCAGATTCTGCCATCTGCAAACTTAAAATTAATATGTTAACAAGTAGTAATTCTGAATAAATCTCTGTACAAAATAAATGTCGTAAATGTTTTCGATGGAAGTATGTACTTGGTTTTTGGAATTGGATTTATCTTCATTTTCTAATTCAGTATCATGTGAATTCTTTAAAATAACCTGATTGTTGAATAATTAAAATAAGATCAATCCTCAGGAAATTCATAAGGCTCCATTGCACTATACGGTGTGGAGACATTATGGTGGAGGCAATGTCGGTCCTTATTTCTTCAAAAATGAGGCCGGAGCATTTGTAACTGTCAGTGGTAATCATTACAGGTTAATAATCATGGATTATGTGTTTCCCCACTTGCATGACATCAACCTGCTACTGTTTTGGTTTTCAACTAGATGGTGCTACACCTCATTGTGCTTCAGTGACTATCAACTTATTGAAAGACCAATTTCACAACAATATTACTTCATGAAATGGTCATGTGAATTGGCCACCTGGTCGTGTGACCTAACACCACTGGATTATTTTTGTTGGGGATATGTTCAACCTTTAGTTTATTCTGATAAACCAGCTACAATTGACTATTTTGGATGCCAACATAACTCATGTTATCAACGAAATGTCTCCAATTACTTGAAAGTGTGGTTTGAAATTGGACAGGCGGAATCTGGTTCATGCAAGCTAGTTGTGGTGGACGTATGCCAGAAATTATTTCCAGAAATTAAATGTAAGAAGGTTATCTTTCAACAAAAAATAAAATTGTCTTAAAACTTAATTTTGTGTGAGTTTCATTTCAATTCAAAGTTCTATTACTCTCAAAAAAACACCCTTACATGAAAAAGTTGCTATGCTAGAGACTGAGCTCCAACAAAGAAGTTCATTATTATAAAATAAATGTAACAAAAGCATGGTATTGATCCACTTCATTTTTCTCTGGATTTGTTAACCTAATATGTAATCTCACCATCTATGTTAAGAATAGTATTAAAAAATGAATTATCTTTCTCTCATTTATAGTGCCTAAAATGTAAATTATATAGACAAAATTTAAGAAGTAAGCTAAATATTATGTTTTGTTTGGTTTCAATACCCAAAACTTCTTAGAAAGATATCCTTTTAAAACAAACATTTTCATGAACATCCACTATCATTATTTGTTGGCGGTATTTGTGATTGGTTTCTTAATAAAAAGAAAGACAGGTATATCAAATTACTAGATGTTTGAATTTCAGAATATTGTGGAAAAACAGAAAAATTGTCTTATCTTCAATAAAAGAATCATTTTGGGAAGAATCGATGAGCCTTAGATTCCCTTCTTCTGAATGTTGGGTGTCTTCATCACTTGGTTTTTGAGCTTCTAATGAGTCATTGGCAGTTGTTACTGAAAAATTTGTTTTGCAAGTTTCTTCAGCTTTTTCATCTGTCTCTTTGAGGAATTTTCTTTACTTCTCTTTTCTGTGCTGTGTTCAACTGTTTTTACATCTTTACGTGTATAATATTTTGTGCCATCAAGTAAAGAATATACAACTCTCTTATGAGGATACAGTTTTAACTGTACAACATGAACATTAGATTTAATTTGTAATAACCCATTTATGTTTTCTGAGACTGGTAGAAATTTAATATCGTAATTGGATTTTGATAATGCTGGTCTTATAAATTTTGTCATAGTTATTAAATATCTTTAACTAAGATTTTGAGATCACTATCCTTCATTATGATACCCACTACAACTGAGTCAGGGGACTGAACAATGAAAATGCTATCTACAACATTGTTATTGAACAAACCACGAATCACTTCAGCCATTTCTAGTGGTCTGATGTCTGTACTATCAGTTCCTTTGTAAATATAGGTGTACAGATCACTTTTAACATTTATCACACTTTGGTATACAAAAGCAGTTTCTTCTTTTTCTTTAAAGTTGATCTAATTTTAAGGTCTTGTTAGATTCACAGTGTTCAGAATCATTTTTTTGTGTCAGCACTGCAGTTCTTTTTTGATAATTATCTCCATTGGTGATTGCTGTGTTTTCATCTAAATTAGACTTTGTGTCCCTTAATCGTGCTCTTCAGTTTCTTCTATTTGGTGCAATACATTTTCAAAAACTTCTGTGTGCTGATCTTGTCCAATCACTAAAATTTTTAAGGCTCTTTAAATAAACAGGAACACTAGTCATGCATGGAAATTGCAGTTTTTGTGGTAGGAATCCTCAGCATTGTCATAGAGAGCCACAAGAATCATGTGCGATAGTACATGTATTTGTGTGTTTATTCTTAGCACTGCACATTGGATGGAGAACCTTCCATCATAGGCAAGTAACTGCTGACCTGGTGTGAAGTGGATGAAAGGTTGTGTGCTTAGATGAATCAGACACAATGTTATATTCTGTGCGTTCCTCGTCTTTGTCAAAGACGTGGGGGAACGGCATGAGGTTAATTTGGTGTTCACTGTGAGTTGTGTGTTGTACTTTTCTTTTTTGCCCAATAAAATAATGATTTCTGTATACACATCTTTACTATTTCTGCTTCTCTTTGGCTCTTGTACTGGAAACAGTTTAGTACTAGCATTGCGAAGCACATTCCAAAGGCCTTTAATCACAGATTATTCCCACCACATTATTACCATGTTCAATATTGTACAGATTCCACAACTTAAGAAATGACCTTGTATATTTAGGAAATCTAAATCTATGACACTCTAATTGTGTTGTTAGAAATTAAAGTATTACTTTTTATTTCAGGGATATGAAGAGGCAGTTTGCAGAAAATTTATATCAGATGAACTTCATGAATGCACCAAACCCAAAAGACTCTCAAGCTAATTTGAATTCTCACAACATTGGGCTTGTAAAGGCCATTATTTGTGCTGGACTGTACCCTAATGTTGCCATTATTCGGTATGTTACTTTTTGTTCTTTACCTTCCCAATATATTATTTTATTTCCAAGCCAGGTATAGCAAATCTAATAAATGCTGACATTTAAATTTCCCGTTGTCTGAGGACTGTTGGTTGACCTTGAGAGGCATACTGCGTTGAACCATGCTATGTGATTGGTAATTATTTTCAGAAATAAGAATTAGTTTGGGGGAGTGAATGAGGAGGGATGGCTACGCTTACTATATTTACATAATTCTATGTGTAATAAATAATATGTATATCTTTACATTATTATTATTATTATTATTATTATTATTATTATTTATAGTTTTTATTATTAATCCTTTATGAGCAATTGAAGCTTAAACAAGGTATTTAACATAATACATATAGGAAATACATTTATTGAGATGTGAGTATAATTTTCGTTTTTCAAAGTACAAGGTTTTTAAAGGGATGAATCAAATTATGATTTTAAATTTTAAACAGTAAAACCTGTGTAAACAGAATTGTTTGGGTCCTTTTATTCCATCTTGTACAGTTTCTGACTTATTCAAGTTTGCAATAAAAACTGTCAATTCAGAAAATGCAATCATACAAAAATGGAATAGGTTGTGTGAGTAGTTTACCTCACCTTAAAACATAATTTCAAAAAATGAAGACATCTCAGAAGAAACAAAGAAAATGATATACAGAAACGCAACATGAAGTATAATGAACCAAAGAACTCCATAGAAAGTAAAAGAAATATTATTTTCTTCAATATTTGTAGGAGTAGATGAATTCATCTGATGATTTAGGCTTCGGCTATTTGCCTCTCCTCAGTCCTTGTGAATATTGTGGCAACCACCTACAAAAAATTTATTTTTACCACTCATTCTTGATTTTTTTTTTTTAAGGTGTCATTCACTAGAGTTTTTCCAAATTTAAATTTCTTCAACACAACCTTGGCAGACACTTAATGAATTTTCATTAAATTTCCAAGGGACTGGGGTTATCAACAACCCCATAGTACTCGGAGGTTTAAATTTAAAACAATTTTTACCCCAGCTTATCCAGAATTTGTAATACTGTTGTCCTAAAAATTCCTTTCTGTTTCTATGTTAGGAAGGCTTATCTGGCTGTTTCAGGCTTATCCAGTGTAATTTGCATTGGAAAATAGTCTGTTGTGGAATATTTTTCTGGTGAAGGCAGGTTTCCGCCTTCGTCAGGTTCTGCCTTTGACAGGTTTTACTGTAGTTCAATCTTTATTCTTCCTGCTTTGTCCCCTCCTTGATTTTTTCTTCTTTCTTTTCTTCTTCTTTTCCTCTTCTTCTTCTTCTTTTCTTCTTCTTCTTCTTCTTTTCCTCTCCTACTCCTTCTTTTCTTCTTCTGTTTGAGGTGAAATCTGAAATTTGATCTTAAAAAGTGTATTATTTTCTGCTTTATTTCTCTTTCAATAAATTGTTTTTGTTGTGATTCTAGGAATAATAGTGTTTGTGACATAAAATTAATTGATTCATTGAAAGTTATAATTACAATGTCAAGTACTTCCTGAATTTATAACAATTAGAAGGCATTTATTGATAACAATTTATATTAATGTACTGTAATGTGTGTTTTGTAAAATGAAATACAGATAAATGAAAAGTTTGGGTATGTTAAGTGACTATAAAAAGGGTATTAAAAGATACTCTTTAGTACTATGGATTTTCAAGTAATGCTTGTTTAAAAACTTCTTTCTCTACAAGCAGAATTAATAAATTGTTTGTTATTGACATTAGTTTTTCTTTGGGATAGTTTCAATGTAATATTTCACTACTTTTAAACATTATCAAATATAAGAAACAAACCAATAGATTTAATACATATTCAGTTCCTTGAATGTGTTAGAAATTTGACTTTTTCTTACACACTTTCTAACCTCACAACTTTTGCTTTTACTTTTAACAAGATCATAACTTTTAAAAGAACTTATTTTGCAGAATTAATTACTTTAATCATTTCAAAATGCTATTTATCATTATTAGTCATTTATCCTAGTTTTATTATGAAATATTTTCCTCTTGCAGGCAATATTAATTTTGCTATATTTTACAGTTCTGTGAAAAAGATTCGTAATGGTATGGTACGAATGAAGATTATAACTCCGGAAGATGGTCGGGTGCAGATTCATCCACGTTCCATAAATGAGCGACAAACCCATTTCGAAAGCCCTTTCCTGGTCTATCACACCAAGTTGAAAAGCACATCGATTAATCTTCATGACACTACTATGGTGCACCCAATGCCCCTCCTTTTCTTTGGGCAGTACTTCTGGCCAGAGAAAGAAAAGGGCGACTACTACACCATCAAAATTAGCAATGCCATTCAGTTTCGTTGTCGGTCACGAACCACTGAGATAATACAGGTACTGTCACTCCTATTTTCAAGTTGTTATAGATACCATTATGAGTATGACTAATGTAAGGCTAATAATTGTGCAAACTGCAATTAACTTTGTAATTAGGAATTACGAGAACGAATGGTGAAATTACTCGAGTACAAAATAAGCCATCCTGGGACAATCGACTGGAGTCACGATGCCAAAGAAGGAGCTCTATTGAGGTAAGGTGTATTTCTGGCTTATTTATTTATTATTTACAAAAACAACAAGAAGAAAACTATGTCAGAGATCACACAATGTTTTGTGTTCTGTTGTCATTGTGATTTTCATATAAATTTGGAATTCATCCATAAAGAACATTGTTTAATATTTCTTCACTGTAATAAAGAATTGATGTAATAATTTCATGGAGAAAATATATTCTCCTGTTATAATTTTTCCTCTCTTTCTGGCCAGGAAGCTTCAAGAAAATGGTTTCTTTTGCAAGTAGCTGTAAATCCTTATTTTACTGTAATCCTTTATAAATTGTCATTTTTGGGGTATGAATATCCTTTGGCTTAAGAATTGGGAAAGCGGTTCTTGGATCTTGTTACACTTTTCAATGAGAATTGGAAGAGTATATCAAAAATGCTCTTTTTGATTGAAGTCTTTTAGCAAATATACAAGTTTAGGATGGCTTGTTTCTCACCTCTCCTCACCCTTCTTGTTTTGTCATCATTGATGTTATGTATTGTTTGAAATATATTAAAGGAAATCATGCTTAATGGTACACCGTATGTAAGAAACCGACAAATGATGTGAAAATGGGACAAATGTTCATTGTTTTGTAAATAACTTGTAAAATGTGCTTGGAAGGCACAAATTAATATCAAATTGTCGTTCTTACCTTTTTCTTTCATCATCAGTATCAGGAATAATATAATGATCACTTTGTTTGAAATACGTTTTTTGTATCCCAAATGGATCTTCATCAAATGGGGTGAAAACGGGACATACATTTTTCAACTAATAATATGTTGTTCTATTCTCACCCCCTGTAGAATAATTACAGGATGGCAAATATCTACTTCTGGGTGGATATTTGAAAAAATGTTAATTGTGGTAGAAGATAAAAGAAAATGTAACATTCGAAATCACTTTGTACATTTGTTGTGATATATTTTTAACAAATTTACACATTTACAGCAAAAGAAAAAAATTAAGCAAGATGTAACAATTTACTTACTTGAAACAAAATAATAAAGAGAAGTTTTTATCATTTTACTTTTTCATGTCAAACCTGGAAATTATTCTTTTATCAACTCTTAGAGAAATAGGCAGACTCTTCTCTACGTCTTTCACTTTGTACTACAATAAACTTCTCTCCGAGGCCTTTTTCAATACTTCCTATATTTCTCCAGTGCTTTCACTTGTTACTGAACAAATATCTATTAAATAAATTGTAAAATGAAAAGAGATGTGGTTAAATTAAAATTACTTCTCTGCTGCTGAACATATAAACAGATTTTCTTTTATATTTCATGTAAGTTAAAGCAGCATTTAATAGTTAATTTGTATAATTTCTATATATCTTACACCACCTTTTTATGTACCTCTGAGATGTACCTATTTCAAACAAACAAAAAAAACTCTATAAAAATCAGTCTGATTTTCACCATATGAAATTCTCTTATTAACATTTTACCATCAATACACAAAATAATTTTTAAAAAACTGAACACTATTAATATAATAATATAGTATACAGGAATGATATAGAATACTGACTTATGTCTAATAACAAAAAGTTTAATTGCAACAAAAACTGTTTTGATGAACATCACTAAGTCCAAACGCACACACAACTAGTCACCAAATCATAACATTAATCTGATTAAATTTCTCAAGTAAATGGCACTGCCTAATTGCCCTACATATTGTTGGGGCAATAAAAATCTTGGAATTTATGTATATACGATGTCGCAACATTGTCCCATTTTCGCCCCACTTGGCATTAATTTTTTTTATTTCTTGTGATATAAATTCCTATTTTGCAAACGTCAAAATCATTCCAAAGCAGTTACTATTAGTTGCCTCCACAAATTACTATTATTAACTCATTTTAAGATGTGGCAAAACTGCAATGTTAAAATTCTTCTCCACCTGCAAGGAATTGTGTATGAACTTTTGGTATGGCAATCTGACAAGATTCATCACCACTCTTTCCAATTTAAAAAATGGTGTCGTTTCCATGGTACCTTTATTTTAAGTTTTGTGTTATCTGTTGTTAATTGTATACTAGATAATTTAAAACCATAAAAATTCAATGTAGTTGTAGACTACAAATTCATAAAATTTTTATGGTTTGAAAATGAGACACATTTATGATATTCCATCACCTTAATACTAAAGTTGTTCTAAGGTGAAGGAAAAACAATTTTGTCTTTAATTTTTATTTCTCATCAGACTTTTTCTACATTCTCTGTGTTTCCCTGTTGCCAAAAGTTCACTTTTGAAAAATGTTTTCTGTTGCAGGGCTATCATCGAGTTGATATCTTATGAAGACAGACAAATGGAGATGATTGCCCAAGATGGTGATGATTGTGATGTATCTGATTGAAAGAGTGTTCACTTTATTGTATGTTATCCCTTTTGTTAAAAAGAACAAATCTCATCTTCATCCCACAATCATCATTTATTTCATTTAAAATTCCTAAATCTTATTTATCTGTAAGAACTATGCAGAGATACCTAATTTACGTATGCAAATATTATGATATTTTTTTATTTGGTTTAATAAAATATCAGTGTATATAACAAGGAAAATTAATGTTATTAAACTAAATGTATATTGTAAGAATGAAGTAGTGAAAGAAAATTTAATCTTAGATTTTTTAAGATGTTCCTTCCCTTATCCTGAATAAAAAATAATTTATGACGTTTGTTTAGATGATACCAGCAAAAAAGAAAAAAACAGTGGCAGTTATTTTGAAATAAAGTTCTTTTCCTTAGCCCATCTAATTTCATTACAATTTTAGATAAGGGGTCATCCATAAATTTTGTAACAAATTGGGAGTATTTTAGATTCCTCCTCTCCTCTCTGTATTACGCATCAATAATGCAACCATGACACACACTCTAAAATTTATTTAACTCTTGTGTTAATCCTTTCTATTTATTGAAAGTAAAATTAAATTATTTTACAGTAAAAACAAAGTGAACAGATTTCATTCATTTCACGTATTAAAATCTTAATTTTTTGAAAACTGAAGAGTTTTCACTTAAAAAGAAGATTGAACTTTCTACTCAAAATTCTCAATTTTTTTATTGTAAGATAGTAGCTCATAGATTTGTTATCATTTGCTCTTATTAACAGGGTTTATAGTATAAACACTCAAAGTTAATATCTTAACATTGATAAAACAAATGCTAATTTACCTTCATTCCTCATTACTTTGTATTGAAGACTAACTTTATTGATGAATTATGTTGAAATGAATATTTTTCTGTATTGTGCAAGATGCAATTGATCTAACAAAAGCAGTAGACATTTCATGAGGTTGTAGTTGGCAAAAGCAATGATAGACATTTTTGAGTTAGTGTTTTTAAATGAAGATTCATGAAGGAATATAAATGTAATGTCCAGCAACTCATTCACACATATGTTCCTTCCTTAAAAATTTTTAATATTTATAATTATGTTTCCATTTTTATGTTAAGGTGGATAGCAGAATTCTCTGCTACAATTCACTGCATGTACAGATCTTGTTAAACATAAAACGTTTCCATTACATTTTCAGAAACTTGTTTAAATATTATTTTCTCAGTGAATAGTGATAGAGAATTTGTAAACCTCTCTCGTTTCATTAGTCTTGGAGAATAAGCACTAAATAACATGAAACAATATTTTGAGATTTTTAATTTTCCTTGTAGTACATGTGTTGTAGATTTCCATTGTAACGTTTCTAATTTCTTGTGTTCAGTGTAATTGCAGGGAAATTAGTTTATGATAACAAAGTTCAATTTTTGTGTGTATAAATTAGAAACAAATATCTTCTTTTGTGCACTTAAAACTAATTTTCTTTAACTATCCACTGGCTGACTTCACTTTCTGAAGGGACTGAATTTAGTTTTGTTTAACACTGAGTGAATAAAGAAGTGAGGAGAGAAAATAGGTTATTTGCTGAAGTGCCAGTCACAGATTTAGTACCAAAAAAACTAGTCTTAAAACATAGGCATTGATTCCTGAGGAGAACCACAAATTGTGCATGAACAATGGGTTTACACATGCAGTTTTCAACTGAATTTGGAGAGGTGGTAATGATCTGCTTCCTTCCCTTTTGCTGGCATCTTCAAAACAAAAACAAAAAAAATCACCCCACTCCAAGGCTTTATCAGCAAAAGCAGAGTGGTGGGTGGCACTTAGGATGCGCTACAAAGAGCACATAGCAATAGAGGTTAGTAACTTCTGATTTTTTTAAAATTCAATTTGTTTGCAGTTTCATGTTATTAAAAAATGAAGTTTTAACTTAATTACGCCTGCCAAATTAAACGTAAACATTACACGCTATTAAAATTAGTTGGTGATGGTAGCTGCAAACAAAAAAAACTTTTTGAGGAAAGGAAGGACGCATAGGGGAGACAATTTGTGCCAATAAGTGTGGAGATGCTATCATGATTGATGAATGGGTAGGAGTCCCCAGTATAATTTAATTTAATTTTCAAATGAATTGGTCAGTTTTGAATATTTTTGGCATAATCTAACAGATTTAAAAAACATGTCGTTGAAGAAAAAGTATTTCCATTTTATTACACTTTATAAATATTATAATTTTTAATTTATTTTTTAATATTTTGCTGCCTTAGTATTAGATTGAATAAAAGGAATGATTTCTGAAAGTATTGAAAAAGAAAATGTATTGGCATTACATAATACTAAACTAACATCCCCTAACCCTATAAAATACAGAGTAATCTTGCCTCCACTCCCTTTCCTTTTTTTAGCATTATATAATTTATAGGCGAACCTTAATATTAGTTGTTTTTTTTTGACACAAACAAGATTCAATGAAAAGTTAATTGAGTTTTGTTTATGTCAACAGTTAAATAGAATTTTTGGAATCTGAAAGTATCCTACAGCTTTATTATTGAAGCTAAAATCTGTATGTAAAATGCAAAGCATTTCTCAATATTAGATCTTCAAATCATTTCATGATCAGTGTTTGGATAATGGTTATTCATTTAATATAATTTAGAGTTTAAATGTCAATGATCATGTGTTACGAAAAATATTTCTATACATTACATGAACATAATAATTACAGCATGCCAGTGTCCAGTGTGTAACTCAGTGGTGGCTCAGGAAAAATTCAACTTCCACCCAGAGAGCCCAGGTTCAAATTCTAGCCAAGCTGAATGTCTGTGCTTGTATTTTTAGTGAACCTTTGTTTTTTCTTTAAGAAATGCAATCCACTGTATTTAATGGCAGGTAGCCATTTTCATTCAAACTCTTGAATGTAAAAAATAAAGATATGTACTCTGATACTATTTGGTTAGGAGTTTTTACAGTGATGTATTAATGGGAAGTTAAGTAACATAATATTTTGTAACCATCATCAATATTATGAAAAAGTGTATGCTGTTGAAACATTTCTGATTTTAACCATTGTAGAATGACCATGATGTAGAATTAGGAAATGTAGTTTATGGGATATGCAAATCCTGTGAACATCATTTCCTAATTACTGATTTTATTTTAATTTCATATGTCTAATTAGAATATTTCTTGAGGACAGATTCCTTGAAAAGTTAGCTTTCTTAAATTGAATGTTTTTGGACTGCTGTAAGATACTTTAAATATTCTTTAGCATTTTTTAAAATGTGTTCTTGGAAATTCTAGGAAAACTACATTTTATTGGAACACAGAAAGTCATGGCTGCAGATTTAGTATTATTTTTATCACTGACATTTTTGCTTTAAATTTCTGATCGTAAAGATTATATTTTTTGTCAGCAGTATTGAACTGATGGTTTTCTAACTTAATTTTCCGAACTCATGTGAATATTTGTAATATCTGTCCTCTCCAATTCCCCATTCAGGATTGGCAAATCAAAAAGCTGTTCTTAAACTGTGGCCTGTGATTTTATCAAGAAATAAAAAAATGATGTTGCTCCAAAATCTTAACTGAAATAAACAATATGTTTTAGGAAAAATTAGTTTTAAAAATGTTGGAAAAAAGTTATTCCCAATAATAACATAATTTATTCAAAAATCATGTCAAGTAATTAATACAATAACTAGGGAGAAGATACTTACTGTGGAAATCAATTACCCCAAATCAGTAACAACAAAACACAGTAAAATACTGTAACTATTCCAAAATTTTACTAATTGGAAACTAAAGCTATCGGAAAATTAATATTAACTACTTACATAATCAGATTACATCTTATTTAATTACTCTTGTATAATTCATGGTAATGTTTTTTTTATTTTGCATTTTTTATGCCAAAATGGATATTGTGAACAAAATCTTTATGAACACATAATATTCACCTACTGATATTTCTTCTTGTTATGCTCACCATCTTCATTTTGTACGCATGAAGTCTAGGAGTGTGACTTCACCACAAAATTAATATAATGTCCTGTGCAACGTTCAACCAAATCTTGCCTTGGTCGCTATCTGCACAAAACTGCTAACTTCCTGAAGTTAACCCTACAGAAACAACTTTCGATAATGAAATGCACATTGTGCACGCTAAATGTGTTAAAAATACAATAGCAAGTAGCAAGAAACAAAGGAAGCATTTAAGTGACACTAAAAATCATTTTGTTGACAGTAAAAACAAATTAGTGGTAGTTTAGTATTGGAACTATTCATAATAGTTACGAATTAGCATAGGCATGTGCAGCCTAGAGGAAAGAGGCAAACTCCATTATTTTCTGGACACATTTTTCCAATAATTATTTTAAATTAAATAAATACCTATTTTTACCATTAAATAAATAAAACATAATTCAAGGAGATTGAACAATAACTTTAATGATGGAAATAGTAGATACATTTTATGTTGAACCATAATCTGGCTTTGAGAGCCTTTCTGCCAAATGTTCTAGATCAATATCCCAAATTGTTAGGTTCAGAAGAGGAAAATTAGGGATTGAACTTACTTATTGAAGGAAATAAAATTATGTAAATCTAGGGGACCAATTTCAAAATTTTCAGTGGGGGCCATGATGCTCTTGATCCCCCTTAGCACACACCTATGGTTATAAGTTGTTACAAGAGGCTGGACAGAATTACTGTCCTCAATAAAACATCTCTTTTGAAAGGCTTCTAAACAAATTGCTAATATTCACAAGCAAACAATTAGATTTTTTTTGTTTCTAAGTAATTACAATATGTCAAATTTTTGTAAACACTAAAAATTATTATTTAAATTATTTCTATTAAAATAAAAAGAAATCTCACAATAGCACATCAAATGTTTCTCACAAAAATCAGTGAAAATAATATATTTGGTACAGATGCTGCCACAAGAGATTTGTGAAAGTAAATTCTCCTGTTTTGCAAATCAAATTGCATCTGTAAATATATATTAGTATTTTTGGGACAGCAAACTTTTATATTTTTAATTGAAAAATATGAATCATTGTAGAATTAAACTTTCAAAATGAATTATGGAAGGTACTCACAATGGTGTGACTATGACTGATGTTTCCCTTGCAAAACTTGTTCCATGAGCCTTTTCATGAAACGATTTTCAGTTGTACCAAGGTATTAACATTGTTTAAAGTGAGTCACATTCTCAATCCACAATAAATGTTAGAAGGCCCAAACTTGTATAATATACAAATGATCCTGACTCTCCAAGACCAAACAGTGGTAGTGGGCTGTAGACTCTAAATACTATTCAAAGAGAAGCATACACATTTCAAGAAATTCTGCTTTTACTTCTCAAAAATGGTCTGTAATAAAATAATTAGACTGTCATATTGTTGAAGTGGTTAATGTTCCCAGATTTGTTAACTGATTTGGTCATTGGTCCGGTTAGTGTAGTGAATATTTTATCTCAGGTAGTGATATCCCCCCCCCCCTCCGCTGAATGGTGAGAACCTACACGTCTGCGCCCGGGGAATTTCCCTCTCCAAGTATCTCCTCTAGCAGGTCACCGCCCCGCAGAAACAGACTCCAAGCTCCCGACTGATCTACCGACATTTATGCACATAAACATCTGGCATTTGCAGGGCGTTGATCGGAGAAACCACGGAAAACTTCTTATCAGAACAGCCTACCGCAAGATTTCTCCTTCAGACTGCAGAAAAATTCGACCTTGCTCTATAGTTAGTGTCGAAAATCCGCCACTGACGGGACTCGAACCTTAGGACCCCCCCCCCTTCAAGGTCCTATTGTTAGTATTCTTTCAGAACAAGGTTCTTCAAAAAAACATATAGACTAAGATATTTCTTTACGAAAATCCAGTTTGTTTAGTTTTATAAACATGCAAAAACATCCAACGAAGTTGAATAATTTACCCAAGATAAAAGTATCACAGCACAATTTTTTGTAGAAAAATTGCCCTGGTAAAACTATGACGTTACTTTTGTCTTACGGACACTACTCTCTATTCAACAGTATACAACCTTGTAAGTACAATGCGTACAGTTATCTGAACGCACTGCTATCATAGTCGACAATATTATTTCAACTATTCCCCCTGCAATGGTGTATTCCATTTGCCGGCATTTAATTTTATCGCATCCAATTTTTAATTTTGTTGAAAAAGAGAATCTAAATTACGCTTGTATGTTAAAAATACAAGAATAATTGTAATTTCACCATGAATTTGGATGTTACATTTACATATTTTGTGAGAAAAATAGTTTGCCCCAATTGACTTATTAGCACAATATACGTAAAAATGTTGAAAGTTATATGTTCAGGGACAAAAATGATTTTTTGTTATTGGTGGTGTCAAATGGATGGGTTTTGATTAGTGCGGTAAATAGTTTGTACATCGTATCCCGAATCGACTCCAGGTTGCAAATCTGTAAAAATGAAAAATGAAACTGTATTGGACGATTTCCCCAATGAATTTAAATAATTACTATTATTCTTAAATCTTTTAAATGTAATTATAATCTCCATTGTCACAAATGTGCATTTTAGTGACATTTCACGATTTTTAATCAAGAAATGTAACATGTAAAAGTTGTCGAATTTGCATTCGATAGTAGGCCGCCGTCTCCTAACCTTGATGCGTTTCGTATAATCATAGTGATGGATTGAATTAGGGGTTTCCCCACGTCGGCTTTCTTTTTGCTGCCGAGGGGATCGTTGTAGAAGATAGTGGGGAGAAGAATGCTGACGTAGCGTGCTCAAATTATAATAGTTTACTATTGTAAAGTTTCAGCTGCTTCTTGATAATTCTCGTGTGCCGATAACCTTATTGTATACGTCAAAGGTGCGAAATTTATGAAGAGATGGATGACAGACCTAAAAGAATTCCGGAGTGTAATAATTTCAAAAAGACTGGATTTTGTAGATATGGTGCTGGGTGCAAATTCTCACACATTATCGATAAACCTGATGGTAAGTGCACAGATTGATTGTGCTACATGATATGAAATGTAACTGGTACCGATTTTTAGTTGTATTATCTAATAGTACGGAAAATGTGTTTTTGTAGCATCGTACGTTTAAAATACCTAACAATTCCGAACAAGTTCAGATTACATGTGAGTTGTTACATCGTCAGATTTTTTGATAAAGGACTTCCACCAAGGTTTGCTGCCAGTTCTTACAACGTTGACAATTCATAATTCAATTAATGTTAAATTTTTTGTTTTAATAGATTTAACCACTTTTTTAAAAAGAAATTGGCGCATCTGCAAGATGTATTAGTGTGTTCTCAAATTTATTTTTCATCAGTGAAAATTTTAAATGTATAGGCATAATACAAATGAGGTGTTTTCTTTTGACATTTTTTCTAAATGTGAAGGAATGAACAAAAATAGGATCAAGCGAGCTCTGATACTATACAGATGGAAAAATACCTTAAGGCAAAGTGAATATTTTTTTAATAGTAAATGTTCTTTGCTCCAGAAAGTGATAAAACTTTGATTATTGCTTAAGTAATTTCTATTACTATCTATTATCATGCTTAATTTCTTAAATCTGTTAATGATATTGCATTGTGGAAAATATTTTGCAAGCTTCATCATCATGTATCATCTATTGTGTCACAAATCTCAATTAGAAACAAAATTCTTAGATGAAAATAATTATAATCCATGGCCATGGCCATGGCCTAGCAAGAGAGATCGGGGGTGACTATGCTTTCTTCTTTCAATGGTTATAAAATAAATAAATACAACAAGACAGTGATAACATACAAAAACTGAATATATGCATATAAGTTAGAGGTGGGTTATGATTCAGAGTAATTCAAGATTGAAATAAGCATTGATCTACCATTTCATTTGTTATTAATTAGAATAAATTATTTAAAATAAGTATCATTGAATCATGATTATGATCCACCGCAGCAAATTGAATGTATAGATTAACTTGTGGTCTTAAGATGGGCAAATGATAGTACAAAGAGTCTGCTGAAAGGACTAATGCATTCTTTACAGAAAACTTTCAAATTTCAGGGATGGGGAGTTCAAAAATCTTTTAGTTATTAGTAAAATGCTTTTTTAAAAGTATTGATATAAATACATTTATTAAATATAAGTGGCCAGTCATATCAGCATACAACTGCTATGCAAGATCAGGATAACACCTGCAAAAGTAGCGCTGGATATCAACTGATGTTACTGCAGTGCCTTTGACTAGGTTGTCCTAGGGTTTGAATCTCACAGGTGGGACGATTTTTAACTCTTAACTGGAGAGCTAGGTCAAATTCAGCCTCTTATGTGAAGGAGAATGCTAGTGACCGGTTGCTGTGATTGGTAGTTTTCTGTGGTTTCTCCAACGAACACCAGGTGCTGTTCCCTAACAAACAGGCCCCCACGGACCATGTGCAATCTTTCCTTCCTCTTCCTTGTCCTTAACAACAGACTCGAAAAATTCTCCAATCGGCCCAGGGTTCGACAAGTCTATGAATCTTATCCCATCAAGTGTGGGGAGGTGAGGGACAGGTGAAGCGAAGAATAAAGAATACATTATGACAATAGTTAACCTTTCCTTTATTGACAGATTGGTGGCTAAGGGCATCAATTGATGTCACTGCAGTGCATTTGACCAGGTCATCCTAGGGTTCGAATCTCACTGGTGGGAGGATTTTTAACTAAATGGAGAGCTAGGTCAAAAAAAAACAGGAGGCCTTGGGGTTCAAGTCCTGACAGCGGCTAGATTTTCGACAGTAACTAGATAGATAGGTCGAGTTCATCTGCTGTGTGGAGAGGAATTCTAGCAACCGGCTGCTTGGATCAGTTTTCCGGGGTTTGTCCAATCATTACCAGGTGAATGCCAGCGCTGTACTCTAAGAAATAGGCCATGAATCATGTGTGATCTTTCCTTCCTCTTTCATTTCCTATTCTCACCTCTTACTTACACCCACTTACACTTGCTAGCACTACACTACCACATTTGTCAGGAGCTTAGAGCTTGTCCCACCCGGGGTGGTGCCTTACTTGAGAGAGATACCTAGTTTGGAAATTCCTTTGCAAGCAGACATTGGTTGGTGCCGGATCTCACCATCCAACAGGAAAATTACCACCATCCGTGATAAGAAAAAATGTACTGCACTAATGGGACTATTGACCTTCGCAGTTGACGTGCCTGGAATCACTTGTCAATCAATCAATCATGTGAATAATGTTTTTAATTAAAAGCAGATAAAACAAGTTAAGATGCATGTTCAATATACAGTAAACTTGACATTAAAATAGACTAGTATCTTGTGTGCTGATTCCCCTTGCTCTTCTTCTTCTTCTCTTTTTTTTTAGTTGATATGTTCCATTTTTCTATTTTTTTTCAGTAGTTGCTTGCTTTATCATTTGGGAGATCATTTTCAGAATTTGTTAATTTTGAAGTCTTAAAAAATATTATAATTAAATTATGCAAATGCAAGTTTCTAAAATACGAATAAAATACAAATTCCTTATATTAAATTAAATACACAATTTAAGGATAATGAGTTTTTCTTTGAATTATCCAAAGACAAATTCAACAGAATGTTTTTCTCTAGAATGTAATATTTTCCTGTATTACTAGCTGACAAATAATTTTCATTATAATCATCAGAACTTCTAACTCGTTAATAAAAAACCCATCTGAACTTAAGGTTCTAATGATAGCACAGATTTTACTAGGAAATATGTCCATTAAAATATTAAGCCCTACTTCTTATTCTTTGCCCTTCAGGGGGCTCATGGACAGCGTGGTAGCTTTCCATGGTGCAAACCTGGGTTTGATTCCCCATCAGAGCAAAAGTAAAGTTATCTCTCTTATACAATTGTCTTGAGTTTCGATAGTGAAGTGACAAATAAAAAGCTCATGCAGACCAAATATTATAAATATGGTGATGGTAATATGTTGCGCTCGCCAACCTTTCCCTTACCCCCAGGTGTGGCCTAAGTAAAACCAATGCCCTGGCCTGCAAACCGTGCTGTCTCACAAAAGTTGTGTTAATACAACCCTAAAATGCCAAATACCTAGATATATTTTTAATTTTTTATTCATTATATAAAAAGTAAAGTAGTTCTAAATAAAATAATATAATTTGTATGGATTCTCAAAATGAATTGGATTGACAAATTTACATTGTAAATAATCTTACTAGTTAAAAATTAAATCACAAGATTGTCTTGGTTGGTTTCCTCATACCACCCTTATCTCATCTAACCTTAAGTATAGCCATTATCACCTTTACTATAATTCACCAAGAGGAAGAAATGGAAACCACTATTATTGTTATCCACCCAGGAAAAAGGTTAACCTAAAGGTGCAAGCCTCCTTTCTCACTACATACAGAACAGACAACATACACATTAAGGAGATTCACTATCATGTTATATTTTTATGACTAGAATTGTATCCAGATTTTCTGTACCATAGAGAGGAAAATATGACAATTGTTTCATAAAAGAATTGTCAGTTTAACCTTGAAAATTCATACTTTACATTCTTTGTACTCTCCAAAAGAAAGCTTGGCCCAGGGAAAATTACTGCAAAATATCACAAACAATGTTTTATTTATTTATACATGAGCAAAGTGAAAATAGCAATCTATTAACAGAATAGGAAAGATTAAATTAAATAATAAATTGACCGTGTGTTATTTAAAATAATAATGTAGCCGGGGTATGCTATCATATAATTTTTAATTTTTCCTAGTTATGCATTATATGTATTGGGAGATAACATTTTAATTTTTCTACATTTCATTCTTAGGTAAAAAGAATTAAATTTTTGAAATTGTCATGATATGCATGGAAGGATATCATCACGTTACAATTCCTAATGATTTTCAAGTTAAGCTTATGAGAATCTGCTTATTGTCAAGATTAATTACTTTCTTTAAAATTTTTTTTACAGTAATTCAGGAACTGTTTTCCCAATTGGAAATCTCAAAAAAGCCATCAAGTGTAAGTTAAATTTTGATTTATTATTGTTTTCAAAGTAAATGAGTAATTATTTGTTCACTTGTTTTAATAGAAAGTTGTGTTATGATATAGTAAAATAAAATTTCTTTATCATGTGTGAATAATAGTTATTTACAAAATAAGTATTGTAAGACTTCTTCATATATTGAGATTGGAGAATTATCAAATGAAGTTTGTAGTGCATGTTTTATAATAAAGAGTTACAATACAAATGTCATACATATTATCCACTTTCTAACTGTAACTTAGTCATCTGTTTCTCACCTAGTCATGTGGTACATTTGGTAGAAGACTGAATAATCAATCAGAACACTTTCAGAAGTCAAGTTACCTAGATAGAATAGGCTTAGGTTCTCAAATCTATGAGCAGTAAATTAGATGTAATATGTTAAAGTTTCAGAGAGCAGTGGAATGTTGTAGTAATTTTGAGTAGGTATGCAAAATGCAAGATGAGGGGTCTGTTATAACAAATAAGTTATTTGTTGGGAGTAAGGTATTATGTGACAAACGTGTTCGAAGCAGTTGGTGGGCAGTCAACTGGACTTACAAGTAACGTTCAGAAGATTGAGTTGTTTTATGATAAATCCAATCTTTTCCATAATTTCCATAATTTTGGTATAAATTTAATTTTGTCTTAATAATGGTGACATACTACTGATGTTGAAATTAGTTAATAGGAGGTTACAGATTAGTTATAAAATTACTTAATTTACACTCGTCATGATTGTTAATAGCTATGGGTTATTAGAACACATATTTTAGTAACTCTTTTTATGCAATTGATCTTAGTTTCGTAAATTTTGACTTTCGATAACCAAGGAAATAAAATATTTTTACTCTCAAGTCCCTTAAATTATTTTGTCCATTATTACTGAGTAAAAAATGGAGTTAAAATGAAGTATCTAGGTTTTAATTTTGTTGTTAATTAGATGACAGAAATTTGAACTTTTATTAATAAATTTTTGTGTGTATTATTTCTCAATTGGGATGATTAGTGGGCTGTCAGTTCATGGGAGTAGTTGACATCTGAGTATTAAAATATTAATTGTAAACACTCCAGATAAAATTATTAAATTGGAATCAATAGTTTTTTGCTTATTGTATTTTGCTTCAAAATTTAATGTACCATATTGTGTTTGCAGAGTGTGAAAGTTGGTTTGGATTCTGAGAAGCAAAAAGAGTTACGACAATTTTTGAGATCGTACATACCAAATGAAAAACGAGGTGTTACTCAAGAACATGAATATGATGATTATGAAGATGATGCGTCTTCAGATGATGAACTCACTGAGGAAGAGAAAAATAGAGAACATGAGAAAGTGCTCGAAGATAAATATCAACATATACCTGACAGTGTTTTCAAGCGAAAATTTTTACAGAATATTGTGGGAAACTTTAGAGCCAGCAAAGGAATTCCAAGGGACATTCCATGTGCCCTTGAAAGGAATGCCACATTAGATTTTAACCTCAAAACGAAACTTACTGATCAAATGCAAAATTCTCCAGGCTACAAGAGGATGATGCAAGTTCGTTCTCAATTGCCAGTTTTTGAGAGCAAGGATTATATTTTAGATATGATCAAGGAAAATCAAGTTGTTGTGATCAGTGGTGAAACAGGTGGGTGATTATTGAAATATCCACATTAAATTTTCTTCCATCCTCTCTTTTTTCTCCCACCCAACTCTCATACAAAACACTACATTAGGACAGACTAGTCTATTTTATGAAGGAATTATTTTTGAGTGGCAAATTTCCCTCAAACATCATGTTGAAATTGTTAAAGCCTTGGGGAACTGTTGGGGGCATTCAAAATACTTCAAATTTGTGTTAAGTAATTTATGGACAGCCCTTAAGCACAAAATGAGTGGGCCATTTTCTTAAAGATGTTGTTTACAACTCTGAATTATTGTAGATGCAGTGAATAGTGTTTTACCAATTTTGTTTTAATTCATTTTCTGTTTTTTCTCCTAAATAATATAATTTCATCTTAAACTTCATTATAATTTCTTACTTCAAGAAATGGAGAAAGAATATTTTTGGAAATTTGTTGATTCTATGACATTTTCTCAATAATTTTTAATAAAGAAGCAGAGGGAGATTGGGAAGTTAATAGAAAAAATCAGTTAAATAGGCATTTATTGACATTACTCCAAAAAATTAGTAGAATTAGGCAACATTAATTTTGCTGTACACAACCTTGATCTGAACTCACACCAAGTTATTTTTTTCTCTAACAAAGAAGTATAGGCATTTTGCCTAACATCAGGTCTACACAAGCCTACCATATGACCATGGAATGATTTTGTTCTTGTAAATGGTACATTTAGAAATTGTATCCTTTGTTTTGAAAGTTCAGTAAAATTAAGTATAAAGTATATTAATTTCTGTCATATGTTCTTTGTAATTATTAAATTTAAGTACTTACAGTCTTCCATTACTCTTAGTCCTATTGAAATTCTTGTTTTGTGGTGTTTTGGCAGGTAGTGGCAAGACTACACAGGTGGCACAATACATTTTGGATGATTTTATCCTAAATAATCGGGGATCTGTTTGTCATATTGTGTGCACCCAGCCTCGAAGAATCAGTGCTGTTTCTGTAGCCCAGCGAGTAGCTGATGAACGGGGTGAAAGATGTGGTGAAAGCGTGGGATACCAAATTCGGCTTGACAAGTAAATGTAATTTGTGAGTGCTCTTGTCTGTCCAGGTTGTGCCGCCACAAAGATTGTGATTAATTAAATCCAACTTCTTGTGGTTTTCTCAGTGTTGACTGAATAGCAAAGGGCACTCCCAACAGCACACACACATATATATATATA
>BOPP01000054.1:6480486-6518907 GCA_017312745.1 Gryllus bimaculatus
CTCTCGTTCACATGTGAATATAGTTTAAATCCTAGTGGCGAATGTTCTTGAATGTTGTATGTATATTACTTTTTCAGAACAATTAGAATTTTGGTTTTTAGTCATTTAAGGTTGAAGAACACAGAAACAGTGATTTGCCTTTGGAAATATCATGAAAGGTCCAATTCTCTAGGGTTCACACATGAAAATATTTTCAATCCTAGAGGTAAATTCCTTATTGGTGAAAAAGTTCTGTTTTTTTCTGTATTTTCTGTATATATTCTGTTTGTGAAGACATATAATGCATGAAACATAGGATTTTCTCCAAATCAAATCTTCCCTAATCAATCAGGCCAAACTGAAAGGCCTGCAAATTAAAAATTGATCTCCTTCTCCTCCACTTCTTCCTCCTTCTTCTTCTTCTCTCTTTTTAAAGATTTTTTAATTGTATTTTTCTGGAGTTATGTGTTCTTCGTGGGTAAAAAAACGTAGTTTCATTCCGAAAGGTATGATTGTTAGCTTTTGATCCATGATGAAATGAGAAATGAAAATATTAATTCATTCTGACAGAGCATGCCTGCTTCTCCAATTCCCTTTCAAACAAATCATGTCGGCTTTGATCTGGAGTAACACTAATAATTATCATCTGGCTTGGTGACTCATTTGGTGAAAGAAAACCCAGCATAAACCAATTAAGAGAGTACAATTTTGTCAGTATGTTGTTTTGTTAGGAACATACTGTAATCATTATTTCTAGTCTGCTCAAACAAAAGCAAATACCCACATTCATATAGTTTCTATCCAAAACATTAAAGATAGTTTTGTAACAATCGAAAAAAAAATATTTTTTTTTAAAGTATTTTCTTGCGTTCTTTGAACTTAATTCCATCTATTGCTCTTTACTCTTATGATAGGTGAAATGTTGCGGTGTTATAATGTTCAGTGTATATACATGTATTTATCTTGTTGTTTTAAAGGCAGCTCCCTCGGAAACAGGGGAGTATTTTGTTTTGTACCACTGGTATCCTTCTCCAGTGGCTTCATTCTGATCCAGGTCTCTCTCATGTTACTCATGTACTCATTGATGAAATTCATGAGCGCAATATGGATACTGATTTTGTGATGACTGTCATTCGGGAAGTGTTACCACAGGTGAGAAATGGGACAAAGCCAGTGGTATTGCATCTTTATGGTTTGTAAAATTACAATATGACAATTTAATTAATAGAATTTGCATATCTTGCCTGAATGAGTGATAGAACTGGAAAATGGGAGTTTTGGGTGACTCCTAAACAGGTAAAACTGAATTGCCTTTAGTTTGAGAATCTGAGAAAAGTGAAAGAATTTAGTATGTTATTTTTTCTCTGAGATTTATGATACTTGTGTGCTCTTTTGTACTTGCCAAGGCATCATTCTTCTTTCTTTATTTTACTAATCTTGTCCATTTCCTTGGATATACTAATCAAGTAAGAATGAAAATCCTTAGAGTTAATGATTTTTTACTTTGTGAACACATGCACAAGCAAATTCAGTTCTACTGCACCCTGCTTAGTAGAAAATCTGACTGCAGTCTAACCTGGCTGAGAGATGCCTCGGAACAAAAATTTTAGTAACTGGGGTTCCTGGGCGGTCACCCACCCAGGAATCTTTGATGTCTTGAGTTGCTTAACTTGTATGATTTCACAGATTGTAGTAAAGCAATTGGTTAACGAGCTGAGATTAAACAAATGTGTTAATAAGTGAAAAAATGTCTTATTGATTAAATGATTGATTGTAGTTCTAGAATAATTTTTCTCTTTAACTATTGAATGACATCAAATATTGTAAGAATGATTTCGTATGTAATTTATTTGTGTCATAACATATATAATCGTGATGTGAAGGAAATTTTGAGCATCTTTTTCAATTTAAAATATATTTTCTTTATACTGTTTAATTATTAAATATTTGATTTAATGGATTGTTTTCAGAGAAAGGATTTGAAAGTAATTTTAATGAGTGCTACTCTCAATGCAGAGCAGTTTGCAGCTTATTTTTACAAATGCCCAATTATTACAGTACCTGGAAAACTGTACCCAGTGGAGAAATATTACTTGGAAGATATTATTTCAATGACTGGGTATGTATGCTTTTGAAAGGTTGATATTGATTTATCAAGTTTTTTGGTTCAAGGAATTTGATGATAACATTCTGAATTTCATTAATGACTGTAATCAATATTCCATCTTGTCTGGGTAGAGGTTCTCCTGCTAGGACATGTAAGGTCTCATATTTTTCTCTTCAAACTGCTGACCATTTTTTCCCACTTACATTGGCCTACCACACATATCGGTATTAGTTGCACAGTTCTCAATGATCGCCTGAATGGAAGAAAGAAATTTGCTTTTCCTTTGTACGTTGTAATATGTGATATGTATTATATGTTAATGAAGGTCTTAATGGCTAGATATTTTACTTCCAAAATCTTTAGACCTTATTTTTTCTCTTGTGAATTGTTTAAATATCTCTGAAATATTTCATCTGTGTTGTTTAAATAACATTTTGTTTATTTACATGACATACACAAAATGTAGCCAGACTTTCAATTTGTGGGTGGGTAGAACTATTCAACAAAATAATTAATTTTCTTTGCAAAAAGCAATATTGAATAAATGATTAAGACTTTTTTCACAACCCCCCACTAATTCAACTTAAATTGAACTCTACTGTTTTGAGATGTGTCAATTTTTTAATTACTTTTTTACTACTTACTAAGAAAATTTTTTAAAAACTTGTAATTATCATAATTTATTATGTTGTATTGTTCTACATTGATTCTAGATATGTGAAAATGAAACAAAGAAAATCACGACCTAGACAAGATGCATCTTATAATCAGTTTTCTGATATGATTGTTCCATACGTTCTGTAAGTATGCCAGAACCCCTAAATCAATTTGAAATTTTAATCACTCTGCATGTTGATAATATTTATGAATGCTTGAAAGGAGATATTTCAGAATAATAGCTAATGAGCATTTATTTAATGCATTTTAAATAATTTACTTTTGCATTGTAAATGGTAACTTATCGTTTTCAATTCTTTATGTAGCTCTCTTCGCCATAAGTTTGGAGAAGTGGTTATTGACCAGTTATTGGAACCTGATAGTGAGGCATTAAACTTAGAATTATATCAAGAGTTAATTGAACATATTTGTGAGAACGAAGGACCTGGAGCAATTCTAGTATTTCTTCCTGGTTGGGATCAGATATCTAATCTGTGCAGAATGCTGTCAAGTTCACCATTTTTCAGCATTATTGGTGGTAAGAGAAATATATGGATCATATTTCGAAATGGCGTCACTGACCTTTAAAATTTTCAGGAAATATAGTACAAACCTCTATAAAATGCATCTCATTATTAAACAATCTATAGGAAACTTACAATTCACACAAATGTTTAATGCAATGTTTGGGTTAGCTGGTTTTATGACATGTAATAAATAAATCTTCATTTACCATTTGAAAATATTCAAAGATGTCTTATTTTTCAGTGTATATAATTCATTGAAAGAAGTGCTAAAAATATTTTCAAAATTGTTAATCTTATTCAATAATGACCTAAGAATTCATGTTATGTCGGAAATGCAATAATTGTAGTAATTCACTGTGTTTCTCCACTGTAAGTGCCTTGAAATTATTAGTTTTTTTGAAAGTGTATAAAAGGATCTGCCTGAAAGCAATGCGTTTGCCTCATTGAGAGGAATCAAATGAGGTATTCATCACCTCTATAAGTCACTCAAAACCCATTTTAATTGCCCTAAAAAGCAAAACACAACATGTTTGTGAACAAATTTGCATATTATCGCATATTATTGCAATATTGCATAATGATATGTGATATGTGTCTGCCAGATGAATATGTTTTGAATCGTCTATTCTGTTATGATAGATTTTTTGTATTCTGAAAGATTGTATGAAAGGATGGAAAAGTTCATGCTGTTTTGACATTCTTGTTTACTATTATATATTTAAGTGTAATTTAAACCTTCAAATCTGTCCCTTTGTTAATTGTTATTATGGAAGGAAAGAGATAAGAATTATTGAAATTTAAAAACACATCATTCAACAATTATTTAAATTGAATTTTTTAGTTTTCTTTTAAATCATGAGTTTTAGGAACCCCAACTGCAACGATATAATAAAAGTGTCACAGACTGTAAGCATAGTGCACTGGAGACTTCACAAGTCAGATTTAATATAATAGATTATTTTTTTGTTTAGATGTTTCATAAATAAATTCAACATCAGTCGAAAATTTAAAGAAAAGGATGATTTATTATCTTTGAAAATAAGCAAGACAATTCAAGTCAGAGGTTTTACTGTTCTTTAAAGTTCTTAAAATAATATTTCCGTTCTACTATTAGGAAACCTAAAAATTGAAAAAATTTCAAAAAATGTACTTTTGGTGGCGATAGGTGGTATGTGGCAAGTTCAAATAGCTAGCCGAGGCCAAAGTAAATAGAAAACTAATATGGGAACGTCTGTGCCATTCTGTAGCACCACTAGTTACATTCTGATTTGGCTCTGTTAATGCTTAAAGAAAGAGAATACAGGGAAAATGTGGGGAAAAAGATTTGGGTGACCAGTGGTCTTCCTGCATTGACAGCTGACACTTCACCTCTTCTGGGTGTCAAAGTCTTTGATGCAGTTTTTGGCAATGCACAATATGATAGAAGAACTTACTGCTTTGAGTGTCTTTTTAAGTACATGAATGCATAGTGTCTGTACACAGCAAAAGTTAACCTATTCTAAACCATACATTATAATATTTAAAATTGTACATTCATTTAACTGGAGAGAAAGAAACGTGAAAATCATTCCCTCACTTTTTTCTTCACTTCTTCTTTATATATATTTTTGTGAGTGATGGTTTTTGTTCTCTTGTGTGTACTTAAATACAGGTTGACAGTGGGCCAAAAATATGTCATTTTCCTACTAAAATTGTCATGTCATTGTACTCTTTGCTTATTCAATTTTCTATTTCAGTGCCCAAACAAGCTTCAGAAGACAGAGACGAGTTGGAATTTGAGAATGATGAAGAGGCAGAGAAACGTGAGATAAAAATCTTGACAGGAGTTAAAGGTTGTTGAGAATCTTCAAAAATATTTTTTTTTTCTCAAATATATATTCTATGCTCACTAGTGTCAAGTTAGACTAATGACTGTTGCCATTTTTATTAGATCGACAGTTTCTAATACTTCCTCTACACTCAAAAATGCCTTCTGTTAATCAGTCACAAGTCTTTGATCCCCCACCACCAGGTACGTGATAGAAATTTGTTTTCTCTTGTATTTTTAGGACAAATGATCTCTTTAATTTTAAATAAATGTATTTCAAATTTAAACAATGCATCTTTGATTAACCGTTTTGTGTGTTGTAATATTATTTGTTGTGAAATTTAGAAAAAAATAGGTGCACATAATACGAGCTAGTATTATATGTTGTTCCTGAAGGAAGATTCATTTATTGAATTTTTGTCTGGGAATATCCCTTACAATTGTTGTAGTAAGTAAATAAGTGTACATAAGTATACAATTCATAAATCAAATAGAATATCCCAGAATAATAGTGGTATGCATCAGAGTCACTGACAAATTTTATTACGTAATTTGCTCTCATGATCTAAAATGTAAAAGAAATCAAGGAATAGTGAATACTGTAGGTGAAGTACAAATAAATTTTAAAAATAAACTATCAACAAATATATTGGTTAAAAGAAAATGCAATATGATTAATATAATACAATAACGAACAATAGTAATACAAAATCATTAAACATAAGTATGTCATAAAACAAACGTTGTTTTGCTATGAATGATGTGTTATGGATTTAAATTATTAAACTTTTCAGGAGTTCGAAAAATTATCATTTCTACTAATATAGCAGAAACATCCATTACTATCAATGATGTTGTCTATATTATAGACAGTGGTAAGATGAAAGTGAAAAGCTATGATGCAGAGAAAAATGTTTCTGTTTTACAAGACCAGTGGGTTAGTAAAGCAAACGCTGTGCAACGCAGAGGTCGTGCTGGAAGGTGAGAATATATAGTTACTATTCTTTTAACTTTCTTACGTATGTACAGTTGACTCTGGAAATAGTGAACCCTTGGTTATAGTAAACTTAAGCCATTGGTCCCATTTCACTTTCATTTCAAACGAGCATAAGAAGAGTCGGGTATAGTGAACATAGGAAATAACCTCCTGAAAATTAATTCCCTCCTGGAAGAGAATACATTGCCTCAGTGCCACAAATTCCAACACTAGACAGCTTGAAAAAAACATTGTCGCCCAAAGATCATAAATGAAGAAGTCTTCCCTGAAATGAAGGCAACGAACCACACATTTTAAATAGGCACCAAAAATGGTAATAAAAACAAAATTGGAGGAAAAAAGCCCCAATTATTTCACTTCACTTGCACCTAAAATTTGTCAATATCAAAAAACAATATAACATGAAAGAATATCAATGAGCTTTTACTGAGTGAGTCACTTTGGTATCTTCACACAATTAAGGGTAGACAGAAGGTTTTTGGGCTCAAAAAATGCAATTTTGTTTTTTTTCACCATAAAATTCTTTGAACTTTTCTCAACAAGGTGGTATATTTTGTTTTTTGATTTCAGGCTCTTTAAACCTTTTAAATGGCCATTTAAATATCTGCGCCATATTGTTTTAAATGTCACCCGGGGCAAAACACGCCCTTTTCGTGTCATATTCGAATAATGATATTATTTTTTAACAGTGAATCGTTACTTGTGTTATTTGTTTATTTCTCTGTTAGATGTTGGAGCCATGTGGTAATCAGAGAGTTTCTAGAATATATGTGTATCAATGGAAACGTGCGTTGTGTTTACAAAGTTATTGTTTACTGACGTTGTGGCCAACTTGTGCTGTTCCTACGTGTGCACGAATAGTTTAAAATATGGGCCAAGTACGAAAATTTGGGAAAGGAAAGTTTCTATGGTAATTGTTATTACAAAACCAAGCAGTGCAAACAAGAATATTACCCAGTTCGAAGTGATACAAACAATATAACCTCTACTCCTGAAAGTGCCTCTCGAAGAAAACTGGTGTATTTACAAGAAGGAGATGACAGTTTTAGGGTAAATAGTGCTGTGAATGGTAATGTTATTATAGATCTTAGTATTTTTTCTTCTTTTATAAACTCAGTGTTAAAATGCAAGAATTGTGATTCAGAAAACAGTATAGTAATTTATGAAACTGCGAGGAAAGGTCTGGCCTCAAAATTAACTGTGAAATGCAGTAAATGTGCAAATAAACAATCTGGCCATGAGTTCTAATAAAGTAAATAAGGGTTATGAAATAAATATTAGAATGTGCTATGCAATGAGGTGCATTGGAAGAGGTAGAATGGCTGCTAACACTTTTTGTGCTGTGATGAATCTTCCACCACCACGCAGCAAAGTTTTCCATGTACACTAATATTCTTTTAGAAGGACTGAAGACAGTAGCAGAAGCTTCCATGAAGATGCAATCAAGGAAACAGTTCATTGATGATGACTACTGACATTGCTGCAGCTTTGATGGTACCTGGCACAAACGTGGCCATACATCATTGAATGGAGGTAGTAACTGCCACTTCTTTAGAAACAGCAAAAGTCATTGATGTTGTCTGTCTCTCCAAGTTTTGCCATAAGTGTTCTGTTGGAAATCCACACCCATAATTGTGAGAAGAATTATGAGGGATACAGTGGAGGATGGAAAGTAATGGTGTTCTAACTATTTTCAAAAGATCAGAGGAGGAAAGAGCTGTTCGATACATACAGTATTTGGGTGATGGTGATTCGAAAGGTTTTTTGAAGGTCCAAGAAGCTAATGTATATGGTACACAAAAGATTGAAAAACTAGAATGTTGTAGCCATGTTCAGAAGAGAATGGGCAGTAGGCTAAGAAAATTAAGGAATGAATACAAAGGGAAAAAGCTTGAAGATGGGAAAACCACTTTTGGAAGGGTCGATTGACTGACACACAAATTAATTTATTGCAGCAGTATTTATGGTTTGGCAATAAGAAGAAATGGCTGCGCTCAAAGTGTAAAAGATGTGAGGAAAGGAAGTATGGGAACATTTTTTCATAAACTGTCACAGATGAAAATCCAGTTCATGGACTGCCCACAAGGAAAGATTCATTGTGTCGATTCAACAAGGCCGCAGCGATGGGGGGAAAATTATTTTCTAACAAACACTCATTGCCTACTTCTGTAATGACGTGCATCAAACCTATTTATAGGGATCTCAGTGATGAGAGATTGCTGTCAAAATGTATGCATGGAAAGACTCAAAAACCCGAATGAGAGTTTTCATCATTGTATTTGGGAGAGAATTCCAAAAACAATTTTTTGTAAGTGGTAGTGTTATGAGATAGGAGTGTATGATGCTATCATATGTTTTAATGAGGGCGTGATCAGCAGAAAAATAGTACTGGAGGAATTGGGTATCAATGCAGGAAGAAATATGGAGAGTGCTCTCTGCCAAATAGATGCAATGCGGTTGAGAAAAGCTGATTATGATGCAGAAAATATGAGTAAAGAAAGCAGGATGAAAAGAAGAGTTTATGAAAAGAAAAGCAGAAGATGAAGAGAAGCTGAAACAAGATGAATATGGAGCTGGAAACTATTAAAATGAGATAATTTTAAGCCTGGATATAATTGTTGCTTCTTTTGCAGTTTTCCGGTATGTAATTTTTTAAAGATTCAAGTGCAATTTTCTCTGTAATAAAAAAAAATAGTCACATGATTTTTTTTTCAGTAATTTGTCAATATGAGTTCTAGGTAACAGGCTAAAAAAAAATAATAATTTTGCAATTTTGAATAAAAATAATACATTAAAATAATGAAAAAAATAAGTATATAAAATACAAAAAAATTAAATTTTTTTCTCAGTGATATTTTATTAAATTACTGTTATTTTCTATTAACAAAATATATAAATAATCATTCTTATCTTTTTATGATTTTAACTATATTTTGATTTTTGTACTTGTACATTTTGTCTTTGTGCATTTTTTTAATTTAAGGATTTATCCCGTTTATTGAAAAAAAAAATGTAGTATATTAAATGCCTTTAAATATTTTCATTAGAATAAAATAGGCATTTTCCTAAACATCCGATGTCTACTGATGACCTTATGCCACTCAGTTTCATTGCGGAAACAAAAGTCGAGTCCTGCATGGGCTACAACTGGTAGCGGTAATGTGTGACTTCTTGCTCAGTGTCCAACTTGATGTTACTTGATATTCCATGGGACAAAGCGCGTCGAGTTCTATGTTGATGACAGGAAGATGCAACTGCCAAAAACAGCCGGTATATGCACTACTGCATTTTTCAAAGTGATCAGTTTCATTAATTGCTTATGCCATCCCGCTACCAAAAGCATCTCATATGTTATTAGGTGTGTAAAAGGGCCTTCAGAGAGTGGGACAGTGCTCCAACAGTTCGGGAGACATTGAAGGGGGTCAAGACTGAGACACACAAAAACTTTTCAGAATCAACGTATGGAGAGAGTAGCAACTCTGGAGAGAGATCTAGAGAATTTACTAATGAAAAAGTAAACAATTGAATTTATTTTTATGGACAAATAAAGATATTGAAATTTGTCATGTTAATGTATATTGCCATATCTTTATATTAATAAAATCAATGGTATGAAGAAATTGTATTTAATTTCGACATCATCATATATAGTGAACCAAAAATATTAATCCCCGGAAGTTCTCTGCAACCAGATAAAAACTGTAGCTCTGCTTGATAAACTAGAGTGTGGATTTGTTGCTTGTCTCTCAGAAGGTGGTCTCAGTTGTGTAAGAGGGCTATGAGAAATTCCATTGGCAACAGTTCCTGGTATGAGAAATTCAAGTCTGTGTGTACTACCACTACTTCCTCCACACTGAGATAATATTTCAATCGTAATGACACCCATGGAAACCCAGATTCAAAAATATCTGTACTTTGATTTTTTTGAAGTGGCTGAACCCAAAAGGTCTTCTTTTAATTTTTTTTAAAGGTCGCATCAACATCTAGATCATTAGTGACCACTCTTGCATTTAACGGTATAGTAACTTTGAAGATGACATGATATGGTGATGTTAGGAGGTGAGAGGATGAACACAAACACAACCACGTCCGAAGAGGGATTTGAACCCACAATTCTTCAGTCAGAGATCTCTACAAGACCACTGCCTTAATGATCTCGGCCATCCGGACTGGCATTAGGTCATTGTTACACCTCCTGCCTTATAAAGTGAATCTTTTTAATTATTCATGAATGTCCTTCTCAACAGGGCTTGTGGCCTCAGAATTGTGCTTACCACTGTTAAAAAGATTAGTCAGATTGCTTTTGAGTGTTTTTTCTTGCTTGTACTGAAGAAGAATAATCAATAATTAACCATGCAATTAGGGTAGTTAATTTAGATCTCCCAATCCAAGACAATACATTTTTCCTCAATTTACCACCAAAAAACATGTGGTTGTCTTCCAATTACAACATATGTTGTGGAGTTACTTTTTATTTATAATATTAATAATAATTGATTACTAATGAGTGTCTGCTTAGTGGCAGTTAAGAAAAGAAAAATTAAAGAAACAATGTGTACAAAAAAGAACCTATCAAAAATGGAACCTGGTAATTACGGAAAACTGCCTTCAAAGGAAAAAAATCCCAAGTATATAAGATGCATGTAATTTTACCGGCTGTTAATGGAACCTAGTGAATGTGAAAACGGACAGCCTTTGTCAGTTTTGAGCTGGCAACCTGGCACTTCCAGAAAGGGGAGGCATCAGACAAAGGAATTCCTTCACAACTGCTTAGGACACACAGCAAGATCTGCTAGATGTTGTCAGATTCCCAGAGGGGAAGCTGATTCTGATGACATCCTTTCTGTCCTTCCTCTTCCAGTCCAAGACGCTTATGTGAAAAATGTCAGTTTGAATAATCACAGCAGTTGAACTGTTATAAGTCTTTAATTAAGTAATTACAGTGTCTTTAATGTAGTGATTTGGGGTATGATGAATTCAGCGAAAAGTAAACTTGACATTGCAACAACATGTGAAAGCATTACTGCAAAGGAAGAATGACAGTCCACGCAATTCGTGAAAATTTGCAAAAGTGGAATGAAAGAGTTAATGAAGTCATATGGAGGTGGTCACTACACAGTCAAAGAACATGCCTATTTGAGGGCCCATTGAACAAGTCTAGGTTATTGAAATCGCTCTTCAGTTAGACAAGAGTAATTTTTAGGTCTCAAATGGATGCTTGGAATCGTTCAAGAAGAAACATCAAGTATCTTGCAAGACTTAATATGGAGAAGCAAAGGGCAGTGATTACAACACACCAGGTGAGTGTCTGGAAAGAATTCTAGAGATCACATCTGGGTACAACAAGGTGGACGTATTTAACTGGGATGAAACCATGCTGTATTGAAAATTTTCAATAAAACTACAGTTAAATGTAAATGTTCTACTTACAATTGTCTTTTTGTTCATAGATTCAATGACCTTAGGAATTTCTAAAAGCCAATAGACATGTTCTTTTTTTTAAAATTCGAAATTGGAAAAAAATAATGCATTACAACACTTAAAAACTACAATTTCCTCCCCTCCAATTCAAAACATAAAGTCATTGAACAATAAAAATTATAAAAGACGTATTTTTTATTGCATAGAAGTGTTGAATGATGTTAGAAAATTGGAAAAACACATGAGAAATTCTTGTTTTGGAGGAGAATTATTATTCAAAACATTTTTTATTTTGGTACAGGCATTTTTTACCATCTTTTTGGGGTATATGTGTGCTGAAGGAAGAGAAAACAGATTGATGTGACTGGTGGATATTCTGTAGTGAAACATGAATTAATTTTTTAATTTATGAGGTGAATCATTTCAACTGATTTTTAAAATTCTTTTAAATTTTTATGTTTAGGGTGCAACGTGGCAAATGCTATCACATGTATACTAAAGCCCGGGAACGTTTATTTGATGATTTTCCCACACCTGAGATTCTCAGGACTCGACTTGAAGAGTTAATCCTTACCATCAAACTCTTGGAGCTTGGGAAAGTTGCTACTATTCTCAATCGCATAATGGACAGTCCCAATCCCAAGACAGTCAACTCATCTCTGAAGGTATTTTTCATTTATGTTAAATTTTATTAAAAATGTTCATATCATACTTAATAGGATTTTGGTTCTGTTTAATATTTTGCTTTTGGTTCTGTTCATAACAACTTCAGAATTATTACTTATTAGTTCTTGGTAGACTGAGGTGGCTAAGAGCAGGTACTCGGCACTTCGTTCGAAAGAGTTGCAGGTTCGAGTCTCGCCATGGGCTAAAATAGGCAAAATGAAAATCTACTGAAACAACTCAAGAAGTAGAATGAAGTATTCCTTTTGTTAAAAGTAATAAAATCATAACAATAATAAAAAGGTATTTTGACAAACCTCCGAGCTCAAATAATGACCGTCATCTCAATCATCAGTATTGGTGAATAGTGATTAGGGGTTGCGACTTAGATCTAGATGAGGCAATTTGTTAACTTAATTTCCTTTTGTTTGATGATAAGATTCCAACTTCGATGAAGAGTTTTGCAGGAATCATGTGGATGGAATTTGCATATTATTGCAATGCCTTCATATAGTACAATTTCGTACTGCAATCTAAAAGTCTGGGTACTATAAGAATTTCTAGAATATTAGCCCATATCTCAGGCAGGAATGTTCACTCACAAAATATATGCAACTGGCAGCATGAAGGGTGATTGAATTTACCTGTGAATATTCTTGATAAATTATTAATAACTAATTTCTTAGCTTTTAGAGACACTTCGCGCTTTGGATGGTGATGAAAATTTGACACCTCTTGGCTTCCACTTGGCAAAATTACCTCTGGAACCTCACATTGCCAAAATGATAATTTTGGGTGCTATCTTCAGTTGTGCGGATCCTATTTTATCACTGGCTGCTTGTTTGAGTTTCAAAGAACCGTTCTTCATGCCTCTGGTAAGTGAATATTCGTAAAGTTTCTTTTTTTTTTTATGTGAATTTTAGAAACAGTTCGTTAATAATTATATTTCTTACTCTAGAGCAATGGATTTTCTTCAACCATGTAGAATTTGTATGAAACTTATGTAACAGAGTATTAAGGCTCCAATTCTTGGACTATGAATTTATATTTCAATTCTAATGCTAAATTACACATTAAATTAAGATTAAAATAGATGGTAGTAATAATAATTTGAGAAGTACTGTATATACTCAAATAATCTCCATGTATTTTTGTCAAAAATTGGTGGCTGAAAATTGAAGTGTGGGTATTATTCACCTCAAGGTTGGTATTACAGGCACATGTTTTCTTGAGTCCTGGAATACCTACCCCCACTCCTTAACTAACATTAGTTGAAATAGGAATAAATGATATCAATGAGCATTGTTGACTAAATCTGGTAACCAAAAATATTGACTTCCATGTAATAGAAACTATTTTGCGTCAAGAAACGAGCTACAGATTGGATATAAAAGTCCTGATGTCGAAATACCCCTCCTCTTCCCCTCCTACATCTACCGAAATGAGGGCTGGAGAAAACGTATGCAAATAATACCGCAAACTTTAAGCTTGATCTTTAACTGCAAAAGAAAAATTACTCATGATAGAAGAAGCATAAGAAATTTATAATGGCTCAGAAGGAAGTCTTAATGAAAGTCACATTTGTCATTAGCGTAAGAACAAAACACGTTTTGAAAAAACTAATGTTTATTGCTTGATAAAAACAAACTTCATGTTATTTTTCTTTATTGTAAGTGCGAAATTTTTTCTACATTAACAATTAATTTAATTAATTAATGGTGTTATTTGTTTCATTAAAGGGGGGGGGTCCGAGATTCTTGTCTGTAAAGTTGTTTGAGGGCAGGGTTTATTCAAGTATGTACAGTAAAATATACAATACAGTTTACCCCAGAATAAATGTTACTAACTTCTGGGGCAACAAGAAATTGCTTATAACAGTGCACAAATGTTCACCAGCTCACATTTTTATGCTGTCGAGATTTCGTGTCTCTGTCAAACATTGGAGAATAAGGGGTTGCCCAAAAATCAGGGGTAACAACACAAAATTGGGAAGTTGAAGATCCATAACAGCCAAGCAGTTACTAACACTGGCCACAGAAGCCTATGTTCTATATTGTTATAGGCAATTTTCCACTGTATGTTCATTGGCAAAAAAATGTCATTGCTTCACTGACTGTTCTTTGTACTGTCTGTATGTTATTTATTATTGTTATTATTATTTCAGGGGCAAGATAAAGAAGTAATGGCAAAGAAAATCATAATTTCAAAGGGAAATAAAAGTGACCATTTAGTTCTAGCTGAAGCCTTCCGATTATGGGAAGAAGTTAAAAATAAAAAAGCGGCTCGAAAGTTTTGTTGGGATAATTTTCTATCAATGGCTACTTTTCGAGATCTTAGGTAGGAATGATGATATTTTGAACTTTTATTCATAATCTTTGTTCACCTGATCACACTATTTTGTCATTTACTAAAGCCACACAAAGTGTCTTAGCTTTTTCCTATATTTGTTGATTTTTCATGCGGATATCTTGATGTGGCTAGAGCAGGAAGTTACCTTGCTTCCCAGTATATTGTTAATATTTGTGTACTAAGGATAATGCAAACCACAAGAGAGATGGGAATTTTGTGAATTATGTGAAAAGGTTCCTGTCATTCTTATTTCCATTTGTTGCAACATGCCAATTGGCAATCCCGTACTTCCCTTTGGTTATCTGGTGCAGTAGAGAAATCAGTAGAATATAATTCTGAAAACTGACTGATGCAAAACTTTTTGGCTGCTTTGGCTGGTGGAAATTTTTGCACTAGCAAACAGTAAAGCGAAACTCCATTTACACATTTCTCACTTATACGTTTTTTTACATTTCTACATTTTCTTTGGAAGGTCCTAGATAAATTCCTATAATTCCCTTGCTAAATTATTTCTGTTACGCATTTTACTTTTATAAATGTTCCACTCTTATACATTCATAATAAAAGTCCCTTTAAGACCGTATAACATTCAAATAATCCTAGTGAGGCTCGGGGTGATCTGCTCCAAGAGCCCAAAACTTGAGTTGCCTCGCTCCAAAGTTCTCCTGAGGAGCAACCTGTCGCTCAGCCTCTGAAGCAATTTCCCCGCTAATGAAACTTGTAATATAGAAGCTTAACTCAGCCTAGCTGAGGCGCGAGCCCACGGAGTGGTAGCGCTAAGTTGACTCCCGGCACCTTGAAGCCACCTCCGGCAGCAGAACATTGAAAAATTTCAGTCGGGTGCGTAAGGGAGATCTTTGAAGATCTCAGGAGGCGACAACTAGCTCTGAGGAGAGGTCAACGGCGTCCGCAGAGAAGAAAAAGATGTAGATGACCAATAAGTGAAGTTTGCCATAATATAATACGAGATCCTTTCAGTAGCGGTATGGCACAAGCAACAAATGAAACTGATTGATTTTTCACACATTCCGAGAATCTCTTCTTTTTAAGAGATTGGTATATGATGCATCCTTTGTATGTTGGACGATGGTTTCTTTCATATACGTCGCACATTGGCATGCTGACTTTTGCTTTGTCGCTATCTTCTATTACGTGATCTTCACACCGAATACAGTGCTTCGGTTTTACGCAATAACTTATGTGACCATATGCCAAGCAGTTTTTACATTGCACTATTTTTTTTTTTATTGCAAACAGGTTCAAACAATACAATGCAGTTATTGAGGTGATGTCGTAAATGTTTTTATTGTTGCTGGCTTGTTCTAGGTCAACAAAAAATTAGGATTTTGGTGCCTTGGTAACTCAGTGTTTTGCATTATAGATTTGTCAAACTTTATGTCTTGATTTTTCTATTTCTTCGTGTAGCATGACTACATCTGTTGACGGATTCATTGACGTGTTTCAAAACTAGTCTGAATGCTCGATCTTCTTTCATCTGATACATATGAAACATAGTGTTCTTATTTTTTAAGTGTTTGACAAGAGAATGAAATGCATTGGATGAAGCCGGCATTATTTTACAATGTTGATTATTAAGTAATTTGTAGGTGTGTGTGTGTGTATGTATATATACACACACCACACACACGCGCGCGCACACACACACCTACACAGTGTGTGTGTATATATATATACATGGCCTTCTTGGGATGAAACACAGGTTCGCAGCAGTTCAGAGACTATGGAGACTGTGAAAGTAGAATGACGAACAGAAAAGAGGTAGATTTCTCAGAGTACAGATGAAAGTTTAACATCTTGAAGTATAGACTAGAGGTACATATCTTGAAGTACAGACGGAATGTGGATATGTTGAAAGGACATTTGCTACTGTATTGAATAAAGTTATTGTAGTAATGTAACAATACATTCAGTAACATTTCTTGTTTTCCTAAGAATATTTTTCTTTTTGGTAAAAATAATTCATTAAGATAATAGAGAATGGTTTATGGTGGTAATGTTTATTATATTCTACCTGAAACACAGAGAGTTCCATTTAGTCTTTATTTGCTGTTATTTCATTTTTGATCAAACTACCTGAAACCAATTTTGTAGGTGTCAAACTTAAGTTCTCAGCAGTATTTGCCATTCACTTACAGAACGTTTTTATTGTAGAAAACTGAAGATCGAATTTGCAGAATATTTGCATGAAATGGGATTTTTGAAAACTAAAAATTCCAAAGATGAAAGTGCCAACACGAACTCAGAAAACTTCAGTGTTCTGAAAGCTGTGATTTGTGCTGGATTGTACCCAAATGTTGCTATTGTTGAGTAAGTTTGCATGATAATGTTAAATCTGAGAAAAGTTCCTTTTTTAATTTCTTATACACATAGATGAGGAAAGTTTTGCAAAAATCAAAGAGGAGATTTTGATGGAAACATTTTTTGGGGGTCCCTGATAAGGAAAATGTGCTTTTCTTCTCTTTTACTCTCACTACATAGTATTGAGAAGTAATGTAATGCACTAATGGGCTGATCTTTTGACAGAAACCTTGTATTGTTGATCTCTGATATTGTAAATGGAGAATTTTTTAACTCCTTTGTATAGTGAATTACCTTTTGCTAATACATTGTGTAGTCAGAATCTACGTTTCATGTGTCCTTGGTATATGCCCCTCCCCCCTTTTTTTTGTTGTTGTTGTTTTTTTTTTTTGTGACAAAATGTGTGCCTTTGATGAGTTTCTGTGATTAATGCTATGCTAGTACCTAAACTACACAGGATTTTTACCAACTTCAATAATCTCCTATTGATCTAGCTGATTTGTGATTCTTTGAATTTGAAAATAATATTTTAGTCTCTGGGAATACTTTACATCAAGCCCCAATGACATTTTAAAAATTTTCTTAAAAATTATGCCACACGTTATTCCATAACTAGCTTCAGAAATGTTAGCTGAGTGGGTTGTAACTCACCTGAGAAAGCAGGTTCATGCCTCAGCTTTGCCAAATATTTTTGCAGGTTGAAAACACTTAAACAGATTCTATTAATATTATAATTTTACATACATTTACAAACAATTTAAGAAAGTATGTGCTGTTGTAACACCACTAGTTTCAAACATGTGTCTGTCCTTGCATCTGTTTGTGAATAACACTAGCACCTAGGCAATAAATACGATTTGCACCAAAATAAATCTTCCCAATCTGGCTAATGTCATGGACCCTCAAATTTGAAAGTATCTTTGAAATTTGGTGATTTGACATTGAAGAGAGTTAACATTGCAGTTCTGTCAATAGTCAATACAACTTTAAATTTGTAAAATAACAGTACATTGATTGTTTGATATCGCTTACACTGTTTAGCTCGCTGTGATTGCGGCTCAGGTTTCAACCACAGGGATCACCAACATTTTTTTCTGGGTGATGTCTCTGGGCCTTTTTGTCTGCAGGCTCAAGCATAGCAGCAGTACTATTTTAAAAATAATTGTTTGAGGGATCCCCAAAATGTGTTTCCATCAAAATCTCAAAATCATTTTTTTGCAACATAACGTAACTCTTTATTATCTGTATTTATATCCTAATAAATTAGATAGTAAAATAGCTTGTAAATCAATGTTAGGGAAATTTGTTTCAGAAAAAAAGTGGCAACAGTGAAATTGTAGAAAGCTTTGAATAATTTTAGTATTAAGGGGAGATAATCGGAATCATTTTATTATTTCTCAACTGAAACATGAGTTAATTGCATGTCATTCTGTTGGTTTTAGAAGAGTTCAACGCTTTACATTATCTGGAAAGCTGGAGGTGGTCGTGAGGACTCCTGAAGATGGAAATGTGAAGCTGCATAGATCATCCATTAATGAGAGTCAGCAATCATTTGAAAGTCCATATTTGGTTTATCACAGTAAAATGAAAAGTTCACATATTTTCCTTCATGATGCAACAATGGTGTCTTCTTTACCGCTCATTTTATTTAGTCATAAAGTTTATTATGATCCAACTGGCAAAGTGATTCGAGTTAATGATGATATCGCATTCAACTGTGCCAAAGATCTTGCCACCCTTGTTCAAGTAAGTTTTATCAATTAAATTTAAGAGAATATAGAAACTCATAAACATAAGAATACAGTGTTTATCTCTAAATGAATTTACCTGTATTAACTCTTAATTAATTAATTCTGAATTGTAATTTCAAATATCTTTGTATCATAATTGAGAAACATGTGTTCAGCTGTCTGTTTATCACTCATGATTAGACTACTTCAGGTTCACCAATCAAGACAAATGAAGTGTCATTTAGTGCTATGTTCTAATAGGGAATTGATCTTTTTTTATGAATCCATCCGAGAAATTTTATGAAATTTCTGTAAAACGTGTTTATTTTTTTAGCAACTGAAACAATGAGTGATTTGCACATATGATTAGCTTTCTCTTCCTCTAAACTCGACAAATTAATTGACACAATTCATAGATGGTTCCCTTTAAGATATTCTAGAAGAATTTTAAAACTTATGTCTTTGATAGTTTCAATACACCTATGAGTATATTGATAAAACACTATGAATTAACTCTAATCTCTTTCTAGAATTTACACAAATCATTATCACTTGATTCATCAAATTGAAGATTATATTGATCCTAATTTTGCAGTGAAAAAATAAACAAATATTTTTCATATACCATATTTACCCGAATATACAGCAAGAGTTTTTTTCAACGTTCAGTGAGGCCAAGTGGAATCTTGGTACGGCTCCCAGCAAGTGCGAATCTGCTTTTGAACTGTTAAAGAAACAGAAGCCATCAAGAAGTCCAAGACAGATTGAAAATCTGGCGACCCAGAAGGGAATGTTCTTAGGTGGCATCTGATGAAAGACTGAGATCAATGCAAATTCAATGTGCAAAACTTTCAGAGAGTCCTAAAATGTCTGAATGATCTTTGCAGCATGAAAGGAGGACCAAAAAGAAGGAAACATTGATACATGTGAAGATGATGACGGTAGTGACAAAACCATGATTATGATGATTTTAAGGAACAAGAAAATAATTGGTCAGCATTAAGTCTTAACGTTCTAATTAACAAAGTAATTTTCTAGTCAATAAGAATTTGGAATTTTATTTTGACTAAATAGTAAGAATTAGTTAAAAAATTCTCAGGAAGCCTCTTGAAAATGATGGGGTTGTCATATTCAGAGTTGATGTATATTCGGGTAAATAAGGTACATTCAATGCCTAAAAATGGACAACTGCGGCAACTATAATATATCTGAAATGTATTTTTATTATGAACATGCAAAAAAGTAATTAAACTTTTTAACATGAAAATTTTCACTGGAGGATTCACACTATGCAAGTTTTTCCATTTTTGAGTATTTTCAATTATTGTCAATATTTGTTATACCCTTACAGGAATTGAGACAAGAAGTTCAAAAGGTTTTGGATACTTTGGTAATGGAGCCTGGCACAGTAGACTGGGCAAGTAATGACCAGAAGACAAAAATTCTAAGGTCTGAACTTATGTTTTCTTCCTTTTACTATTTTAAAAAAAATTATAAATACTGTAAGTAGTTAAATAATTTAGATTATGATACAAGCCAGAAATTAGTTGCCTTATATTAAAATATTTTCCATAAAAGTGGAAGTATGTATATACATTCATATTCTATGAAATAAAAAGTGTGATTATATTTGTTTGTATGTTCCATAAAAACTTTAGGACTGCTGATGTGATAGCTTCCAAATTCAACATGAATACTTTTGAGTATTAATAAGAGCACAGTGGAATACAAAAGATTTCTTTTGCCCCAAAATGTGTTATTTTGCAATATTTAGTTAAATGCCATTCCTAAAGTTTGCTTTGTTTGCAAATGCTTGGTATTGTTGGTGGTTGACGGGGGGTGGGGCCTTCCAATATTGGATGGAGCTGCCAGAGTGGAGGGGGGAGCGCAGCGAATGGGGCCGAAAGAGAGCAAGAGAAGCTAGAGGAGTGAAAAGAGAGCACAAAGTGGAAGGCAGAGGCAGGCCGAATCAATGGGCTGGGCAGAGGAATGGGTGGAAAGGAAGGAGCAAAAGAAGCAGGAGAAATGTGCTGAGCGGGGGGAACAGATAGAGTGAAAGTCTAGATGGGTTGGGCGCATGTGTGGGCAGGATGGATAGGGGTTGCTGGGGAGATGGTTGAAATGTGCAGGGTGGGCGAGAGGCGAGCCTGTTTAATAGATGATTTGTTAATGAGTTAAAATTAATTGTGAATAAAAAATACATTTTTTGGCATGTGATTTGAAACTACACACAGTAGTTGGTGCAGATAATATTTCCTTTGGCAGCACTTGCGGCAACCTTCTTTGGGGCAAGTAGCATTCATTGTGTCAGGGTGCGTATTGCTGTAGAATTTTTGTAAATTTATATTCAGATCGATTTTTTTTTTTTTTTTTTTTTCTCCTTCCATCATGAATATTTTGAATTCCCTCCATCTTTGTTACATTAATGAACTAACTAGCAAGTAGCTAGCAACTGTAAAGAGTCCATTACATTGCTGCCTCCCCTTTTCATGTCTCACTGTGAATGTCACCTGCCCAAAGGCTGGAAAGGCTGCTAACAGAAATTACCGTTCATATCGAGTACAGAGTATAATTTCAAATCATGTGTCAAAAATATATTGTTTACTCAAAATAAATTTTAACTCATTAACAAATAATACATCATTGTATTCCTTTCTTTTTGACATATCTTGGCAGAAAAAGAAACCTATGTAGTTCCATTTTAAAAATCAAAGTTGATTGAGTTTCTCCAAAACTAAACCAAAATCTACGAAAATCTCTGCTATGTATTACTTGCTCCAAGATTCAGTATTGTTGGGCAAAAACTGGTTTAGAAGTAACAATGATGGTCCATAGTCATAGGAACATTGGTTATATACATATGTACATACAAAAATTTATGTTGTATGCACCAGCGTGCCCCTTGTATTGGATCATTGGCGGCTGGTGCTCAAACTGGGGGTTGCAGCTCCATTGAATGACAGGATTGTAATTTCTAAAACTCAGAAATCATATCAATGATAAGGAAATAATATAATAATTAAATAAATAAATAATATAAAAATTCAGTAATCTATGTATATAAAACAAAGTCGGGTTAGGTACACTATTTATAACTATAGAAAGCCTTGCCCAATTTTAAATATTTATGTTTTGTTGAATTCATCTCTACCCTGAATAGCAGAATAAGTATTAAAATATCTGAAAAATTCACGAAAAAAATAGAACAAAGAACAAAACTAAATATTCATGTCAAATGCAACCTGCAACCCACATGGTTTTTTTAAAAACTCAACTCGTAAAGGAAGTCACTCATAATGCAAAATTCAAATATGCAATTTAGTCTAAAAAAAACGTTATCATTCAAAAAGTCATTCTAGCGTTAGGGTTATTTGCAGTGTAGTAAAATATTGTAATGTCTCTTCCTGAACGATACTTTCGTTGCTTTGATCGGAGTTTTCCGTGGTTCATAGTACACAGACGCACACAAAATTTCGAACTGGAATGATTGCTCTCGATTTTGATATTTGCGGCCGAGAATCGAAATAGCAAGAAATTGCAATTCTAACTATTACTCCTCTCATCATATTCTCTTGTTCTCTCTCTCGTTCTCTCTCTCTCTTTCTCTCTCTCTTTCTCTCTCTCTTTTTCTCTCTCTCTTTCTCTCTCTCTTTCTCTCTCTCTCTCTCTCTCTCTTTCTTTCTCTCTCCACCCCCTCACCCTATCTGTCTACAATACACTTGTTTGATGCAACCCGCACAGCGTGTATGTATTAAGGGATGGCGTTGCAGCGGCGCAGACAGGGGCTGGTGGCGGCGCGGCCGGCGATGGCGGGGTATTCGGGAAGGGAAGATGAGGCCGGGCGGCAGGGATGGAGGTGGAGGAGCGGGAAGTGGACAGGTTCGTAATGGAACGTGTCGGTAATGTTTTGCGGCAGATGTAATGCTTCAGATATCGTGACACAATTGTAGAGCTGATGTAATGTACAGTTTTGATGTTAGATCAAAATTGGATATGTCCGTTACGTATAGAAGAATTACTTTTTAGTGGTTATCATAATGTAATTGGCTTTTTTTTATTTGATTTGATTTCTTGATAAGATTTTATCATCAGCGATTCTTCTGAAAAACAAATGTGGATTGGGATTGCTAGTTAGTTTCTAAGTTCTAGAGAAACTAGTGGTGTCATATCAGCACATACTTCCTTATATTTTTTGCTACAAATACACAATATAACATTGTAAATTGTATTTATTTAAGACATGAAAGAAACTCTTAGGATGATCACATCTATTAGATGCATGGGTGAGGGTGTAATTTATATTACTCCCTCTCCCATGCATCTAATAGATGAAATCATTCTAAGAGTTTCTGGTGTACAAACCTTTGCAAGTTCCAGCAAAATTCTCACATTGTAACACAAAACAACACTTAATTCTTCAGCTCTCTCTTGAAATGTTCAATAAAAAAAAGTGTGGTATTGCCAAATTTGCAATTTTCAAACATTTGTTGAAGAAGAAAGTTTACCGCTTTTAATGAAAACTGGACTTACCTCATAATTATAGGTGCACTTTGCTCTTCTAGAGGTGCTACAACAGCACATACTTTCTTACATTATTAAAACAGCTACAAAATATTGCAATTTCTTCTGTTCTAACACCTCGACTATAAATTGGAAAAGTCCAATTCAAGCAAAGTGCCTGTGGTGGATATCTGCATTTATTTTGATAGTCAGGAATAGACCTCATTGCCTTCTTCTACAAATGAAACACGCATGAATGAATTCAACTGTTACAGTATTTGTGACAGATTTTACAGAAAAACTAGGATAATTTCACACAAGCTTGCCTTGATTCCTTTAAAGCAGGCTTTCAATTTTTGAATACCATAATAAATTATGAAACAAATTTGAAAAAACTCATATTTTCAATACAATTGAGCATAATCTTTTCTTAATGAACAGATTTTGTTATGGAAAAAAAGTCAGGTATTGCTTTGGAAACACAATCTATGCCATTTCATTATGTCTTTCAGAGGAAAATATTTTAAGAAAAATAAAAGAGCTAGTTTTGAGAAAATTTTGAAAATGATGAGGCTTCATAATAAAGTTTCTCCTACAAAATATCTGTTTCTAATTCAAAACACTGTGACGTGAATCTGGTCGATTGAGGCATATCAATTTTGATGGAATCATGCAACATTTTTCTGTTAGTTAAGTTTTTGTTATCAAGGACCCACCAAACGTGAATTCTGACAATGTGTTAAGAGTAAGTAATTTACTAAATGTTTGTACATACAAGATTTATCCAGTTCTTTCTTTCTTGCCAGAGCTTGGCAATAAGAGTTTGTATGTTGAAAAATTCGCGATCCCCCCCCCGCATCACAATACTTATTTGCGGGTTCTTTACTGCATAAGCAGTAGGCAAGAAAGTACAATATTGTGAGAAAATAATATTCTCAGAAAATGGTGGAATCAAATCCTGGTTTTCCATTTTTAAGTTAATTCACTACCCCTTCCTCCTCAACCATCTAGCCAGTAAATGAGGGCATCCTAAGAGATACAATCGATTGTAAATCTCAACAAAAATCTTATGTCACTCAAAATTCCTCTGTAAATACCCATATGTTAGAATTATGTTCATGAAATTATTTTATAGATTGAATATTGGGGAATAGATAGCATTGAGGAAAGAAATCTATAGCTTCAATAATGAAGGCGTAGAACTAATTCAAAAAGTAATTAAACTTTTGCAATTTTGGAAATTCCAGAGGTTTTCCAGAAAATTAGATATGTGCCTTATTATTACACAAAATATTTGGGAGGGAAAACATTCAAGCAGTTTTTGAGAAAGTTATGTACAGTACATATTTTTTTTAAAAAAAATGGTCACTATTTCAATTGAATTTACAAGAAAACTTCTCTTAAATAAAAAAAAGAACTTAATGGCTTAATTTTGAAGAACAAATGTCATTAAAAAAATGTTTTTATAACATAGTTGCAAAAGGGCATGGAAAAAAATTGCAACTTTGCTATTGCCAAAAATGGAAATCAGACTTTTGCTGTGATATTTAAGTAAATAAGTTAAAGAAAATATTTTGAGCCATTTTTGAGAAAATTTCAAGTTCAAAATCACAAGCTTTACTGTCCATTGATGAAATTTCCAGTGTACAGCATGCAAAGACTGATACAGGCTCACGAGCCAAATTGGTGCAATCGATGGAGAGCGATGAATAGTATGTGCAAAGGAGTAACTAGTTTCAACCAGGGAAGAGAAGGGCATCTCTGAGACACCAAAAAGAGCCAAGAAGGAGAATGTCAAAATATGTACATACTATATTTCTCGGCATATTAATTTATATATTTATTTAATCTATGAATGAACAAATTAATAATAAATGTAATTTTATTTATAATGTAAAAAATTGAATTATTCAATTTGTGTGATTTATTGAAATTATAGTTTATTAACCTAATTTGTTGTTGATTTCTGTTTACCCATATCAAATTATTAACATTAAATGGAAACACTTTGTGAAGCTTGACGATGTCCAAATTACAAGACACAATGACTATTAATGTGGCAAGACTCGAGCCTTGAACACACTTGTCCACCTAACTTAAGCAATCTACAAAATTTTATTTTTTTACTTAAGTAATTCCTGTTTTTTCCAAAACCTTTAAGATATACTCACATTTTAAATTTTCTCCCCAGGAATCACCCCAAAACCTGCAACTGTTTTCCCAATTCTGTGTCATTTCATTTCATTCATCATCAGTCATCACCCTTCATTCCATTTGTACTATAACTTACAACTTTAGTTCAGGACAAAGTGCCTCTTACAGTAGGAGCCATTCAAGCTTTTTCTTCATATGGAATTGCTTTTTTTTTTTTTGTATAATCATTTTAATTTTATATTTTTTAAGTGGAAAGACTGATTCCATTTTATGTTATCGTCTGGTCCCACAAATCACAAAAACAATGATACTAAAGGATTAAGGAAGAACTTGTATTTATAAAATGTTCTTTGATGAATAGTTCATTACAGAAATTGGGGTAACTAAACATATGTTTTAGTTTCCAATAGCATTTACTTTACTGACACATGTTTTGTGCTCATGGAATTCAAAATATTAATATTAATGGTGAAATCAATTTTTCAGGGCAGCGGCGGAATTAATTACTTCTGAAGACACTACTCAACAGAAGACTGAGAATGATATTAAAGAAGGGGCTAAAAAGAGGAAATAAAGATGCTTGAAAAATTACACTTTTTCAAAAATTTCCATCATTGCATTGTGGAAAATAATCTATGTAAAGTTATTTCTCTCCTGATGATAAAATATTTTTCATTAGAATTGAACGTGTGAATTAAATATGAACGTTTTAGAATATTCATATTAAAACTAATGTGCTTTACATTGTTCACAATGATCTGTTTGAATTTTAAGGGATCACCAGAAAAATTAGCTCATGGGATGTCAAAAATGTTGGAAACTCTTCTAATATGTCACGCTAAAACTAAAATGAAACAAAGTTTTTAAATAATTTCAGAAAATATTTGGTTTATGAGATAGCTGTACAAACTTGAGACTTAATTTGTCTTTTGGAATATCAATTTGGTTCTGGCTTTGTGTGTGATAGCTATTTCAGTTGTGTTGTAATTGAAAAAAATAAATCCTCAGCATCTAACATTTTTGGGAATTTCTTCTGGCGTAAAGGATGTTTTAAAGTCTTATAATTGAGACCAATGTGCACTATGTCAATTCAAAATTATAACTGAAGAATGACAAAAAAGTTTGAATTTTGTGTAAGTACCTACTAACATATTAATGTATTTCATTTCAACTGCTTTTACCAATTTGATTTGAGACTAAATTTAAGAAAGATGTCAAAAGGATTCTTTCAATCAACACATTTCTATTTCAATTTGCTAAGTAATGTAAATTCTTAGAATTCAGAATTTTTATAGGATAAAATAGTCCTCCTGTATTTTGTTTTCTCTGATAGCATACATCGTCTTCTAAGTGCATTTAGTCTTGTTTGTCATTTAGAAAAATGCAATAATCCAGTAATAATTTAATGAATAAGGTTCTCAGATTTTTTACCAGTCATTTTAATAATAAGTTTTTTTCATATATAGTGCAAAGAATGTGTAATTGTTAATACACACATGCTAAATAATGAATTGAAATCAAAGTTCCATTATTTTCTTACCTGGTTTTGTCTGTTGCCATTGGGTTTCCACAGATTTGACACCTGAGATGTTTTCTACAAATTTGGTATATGCATACTTTTATTTTGTAAATGCTTTAATTTTTTGCAGTTGTAGAAACATAAGCTTTATGTTTGGAATGTCATTCGTAATGATTCTTTTATTCTAATTTGTGGGGCTTCATTTTGAATGAATTCTTTGTTCTTTTGTGTATGTATAAGAATGTCTGTGTAATTGATAAATTGTAATTGAGTATTTGAAAATTGAAATTGTGTTGTTAAATTTAAGTGAAACCATTAAAAAAATTAACTTTTTTTAAATATTATTATTGTTATTATTATTGAAGAAGTGTGAAAGAATTGTAAAAAATGGCTTGCAAAATTGAATTGTGATAGAAAATGGTGCTGAATAATGTAAAAAGAAGTTATAATTGTTGTTTGTTTTACAGTATTACAAGAGGACAATTAAATAATCAAATTTAAACAATGTTTGGGATGTGAGTTTTGAAATTTGGTTTTCAAAAATACAATTTTCCACTATGAAAAGTTAATTACAAATTATGTTCACAAGTAACAATGTTGAAATGGTGTTCTGGCTTTTCTTTGGTCAGAAAGAATATTTTATCTTTTGTCTTCTTACATGAATTGAGTTCTGTTTACAAAATTATTTGAAAAAATTAAGTGAAAATGAAAAATATATTTATGTACTTGTATTTATTTTAATAAAGAATTGGCAGAAGTTTAACTTTTCTTTTCTTAAATTATATTTATTTCATTACATTCTCTTCTAGTTTTTTGGAAATTAAGTAGTTTGTAGAGTACCTGAGCACAAAGTAACTAGCTATGATTTATTTACTAATAGTAGCACTGTGGAAGCAGCCTTTTGCTGAATTTGATACTGCACTCAGACAGTTAATGATAGATCTTGCAGGGCAGATGATAAATATCTAAGTCCCCAGTCTCTCCTTCATCCTTTTTATTTTCAATATATAGATAGATATAAAACAGGAAGAAAGTGAATGTAATTTACAAGATTATTTAGAGATATATGTATACAATGGCAAATTTATGAATAGACTTAACCTAAGCACATGCCTTGGGTGGCCTGTTTTCAGTGCATTTTTTTTAAAACAATGTTTATCGAATATTAACTTGGCTGCAGAATTTCTTTGAACAACTGACCTTTACATGTTATTTCCAAAAGTTGATTTCACCTGTGTATGTGTACACCTATTTCTAATTGTTCGACTGAATTATAGTTTTCGCTTTCAACTGTGTTAACAACTACTTAAGATCAACAATGGGCAAAAGTAGATTAAATTCATTTTCAATTTTAGCTGTAGAAAAAGATATTTTACTTCAAATAATTTGTTGATATCAATAAATTTGCAAATCAGAAAGTTCCAATGCAAGAAATTATAATGTTAATTAAACATTTGCAATTTTCAAAAATTTTGAGTTAACAGTGAAAATCGGCCACCTTGATAAGTGTATTTCACACTATTCTTAAAAGAAATTTAAAGAAAAAATTTGAAGCGAATTTTTGAGAAAATATAGAAAATGTTTTAATGGTTTCATGTAAAGAACCCCCAAAAATTAATGAATGTCACTCAAAACCTCTGAGCTTCAAGTGAGGCCAGATTGTTCAGAGATAATTCAGTTCGGGAAATATCCCACGCATAATTTAGGTGCTAGTATTGTTCACAGACCAGTGGACATTAAAAAATGCCAACTTTGGAGAAAATTTCGATTTTATAGTCACGAGCTTTACTCGTACATTGATAAAATACACAGTACAATGTGAGAAAAAGAAAGACCGATACAGGCTCATGAGTCAAATCGGTGCAAGGGGTGGTGAGCAATGAATAGTATGTGTGAAGGAGAAACTAGTCTCAACCGGGCCAGAGAAAGGCATCTCTGAGACACCAAGAAGGGGAATGCAAAAATGCGTACATTCTATATTTCTCGGCATATTAATTTATGTATTTACTTAATCTATAATATGAAGAAATTAATAATAAATGTAAAATTATTTATGATGTAAAAAAATTGAATTATAGAATACATGTGATTTATTGAAATTATATTTTATTAACCAAATTTCTTGTTGATTTCTGTTTACCCATATCGAATTATTAACATTAAATGGAAACACTCTGTGAGCGTTGATGACCAAATTACGAGACAATGTAATTTTAGTAATAGTAATTAGAGACAGAGTATTTTAGAGCGTTGATTGTCTCTTTGCTGTAGGCTACAGTGAATGCATACCATTTCCTTTATTTTTTTGTAATATATCATGCATCACTCGGAAAGCCAAGATGATTTGCAACATTGTTTTTGATGTTTTCGTACACTTGATTTGCGCTCGATTCTACGCGCGCAGAGAGAAGTCGGTGGACCAGCAGATAGTCCAGAGAGCTTGCATAGAGGCGTCCCGCCGTAATGGGCTAGTGGCTACGCCGGGAGGGTTACTGCCGTGAAGGGGGAGGGGTTAAGCGAGGGAGGACCTAACCTAATCTCGCCAGCGGTTGAGACTGACAACCTGGGTTAGAGTACTCTGGGACAGGCCGACTGGGCCGCCTTGAGCACGCCGCGACTACAGGCAGCTGATCAAACATTATTTCAACGAACGTGAGTCTATTTAGTGTCGCGCTGATCGAGATACTAGCTGCCACCGTTGCTTACGCAAAATATCAAGGCGATATGAGTTGGTGCCGGCAACTGAGTGGTAGGTTTCACTACGATCCTTTACCGCCTTTTCGATTAGAGTGTCCAGGTGACCTCCGGACCGGAAGAGGTGGCTCAGGGAATCAACTGACGTCACTGCAGTGCCACTGACCGGGAGATCCTGGGGCCCAGTCTCGACGGTGGCAGGATTTTCGACAATAGGGCCCTTTACACGGGGATTCTCAGCCGCGCGTCTGCCCGGGACGTCCCTGATTCGCAATGCCCCAGTATATGTTGCCGTGTGACGATGAGAAAATACACTTCTCAGGTGGAGAAGACCGGAATACGGCGTGGGGGATGTCTGCGTGCTAACCACACGAATCCACTTAACCCATGCCCGCGAGGGAGGGACGTCGCCGGTTGGCCTGAGCCTGTTCACGGGCAGTCCCGCCAGGTACTCGTACCTACATACATACAAACCTATACCTAGTGGCGTCGTTAACACGAGGGCCAGAACCGTTATGTCGGTGAAAGTGCGCTGCGAGGGAGGAAGGGGTTGAGCCTGAACTTCCGGGAGTTTGCGCTCTGGCAGTAGACGCAGACAGCGTGGCAGAGCCAAAAATAACCTTAGGCTGTAAACTCCTAGGATGCTAGCCAGCGAGCCCTCGCTTACCGACAGCAGGCGAGCCTACCTGGGAATCTTGTGTGTGTAGCCCCCTCCTAAGATGCTAGCCAGCGAGCCCTCGCTTGCCGACAGCAAGCGAGCCTATCTAGGGAACTTGTGTGGTGGTGGTGGTGGTGGGGGGGGTAGCCCTCAACTATTTAACGCGGCGCCAACTGCGCCCGCGTTCTCATTCAGTTTACATCGGAGAGCGTTGTACGAGTAGGTACAAGGAGTGTAGGAGTGTGGGAGAGATGTCCGGAGCGTAAGGGCCAGACGATCTCGCGTGCTGCAGGCACACGGTCGCCACGACCGGTTTAAATTTTGGCATCAGGCCATGTGACGGTAATTGTCACGGGACGGAAGTCCGACAGCTCGCATCACGCGTGGCTTTTATTTTTCTGCGGTAAAGCAGGGTACTGGAAGGAAAAGGTTGCCGGAGTGTTTAAAATTAGCAATTTATTGTAACTTGTCTATAACCTTTTAACATACTATTTTTATTTTGTTATTTGAATTTATTCTCATTTCACTACGTCACAACCTATTCATTTTTTAGGGTGCACGAATAATAGTAATATATCATTCGTATAATAAAATAATGTGTATATTTTGAAATAACTTTCGAAGGTTAGACCGTTTGGAACTTGAACTTTAATTGAGAGGAAGCAAGATCACTTGGGTCGTATTGGTATCATAATGAATCGACTCCGACGTCGCGATATCGGTGAAGCAAAGCGCGGAATCAGTGGTGAGCGATGTCTTTGTTTCGTAGCTCAAAAGAGAATGGCACGTCTTAATTGTAAAAAATCATTTAATTAAATTAAATTTCAGCGTTAATTGCTTGGGACAGTCTTAGGGGTCCCAGAAGTCACGGTTACCGGGACAGTTTCGATTTTCAAAGATTTTCTAACTTCTGTCGCGGTGTTCCGACAAATAAATTTCTGGATGGCAAATGTCCCGATTTTCGGTTCTACCGCTGCATCCTCTGGGTTTGGATTCATCATGTACATTGCTGTGTTCAGTAGGGCTCTGTGAACAGTTCGTAGTGCCTTAGAGTTCGCTACCGTTTGGTTCGCCGTTAGCCGAAAGAGCGATGCACTTCTGCTTTTATTCAAACACCTTATGTGAGTTCACCGTTGTAGGTTATGGTCACTTAGTTGTGAACGTGGAATTATATAGAGTTGACTATAAGCTTCGGCTTCACTCTCCCTGGATATAATGCATCTATAAAATGAGGTGTTTCTCAGATGAATTCGTTGTAACACAAAGAGAGGAATAGCCTTCGCATAGAAACAGCAGGTGTAATGTTTGCTGTAACTATAACTGATACTGTAACTGTTTAAACACACTTTAAGGATGTGTCGTGTTCTGATTTATTAATATCATTTCCAAAAATCATATACAGTTGGAATACGTTCATTGTTCAGAAATTGAAAATTTGAAAAACTTTCTTTAAAATTCGAGTGCATTTTACATGATGCCCCTGGACATTTTCAAAATTTTCTCAAAAACGCTTTAAATTTGTCCTAACATTTCTTGTTAGAATAGAGTAAAATACACATAAACTTGGCATAGGTACGATTACCACGATTAACTCTGAATTTTTCGAAAATTTCAAATATTTGACTTTATTTTCGGACTCTTCCAATAACTACAAAATTGAAGATAGATATTTTCCCTGGAAATGAAATTTGTTGTCCATAATTAGTTCTTTCAGTAATGTCATGTACCTTTTTTGTAACGTTTAATAATTTTCGAGCAATAAGCGCAATTAAAAAAAAATTAGAAAAGCAAGATTTTCTCAAACATAGCTCCAAATTTTTTCTTTAACCTTTTGGTAGAGATAGTGATAAATGCACTCTATATATGCCATAAACACCATATTGCTCAATTTTTTTTCAAATATTGCAAAAATATAATTTTTATTCGACTTGTCTCTACCATTAATATTTACATTAGCGGCAATTTGTTCACATTATATTTACGAGTACATGTATTTTAAATAATGTCATATAAAGTTTCTAGAAAACTCAACGATTTTGTGCGAAAACTAGCTCAAAATTCCGCATTTTCCGAAACACTCAAACGCCATTTTCTCAAACACTGCTCAAAATTTTGTTTTCAAACTTCTTGAACGGATAGTGCTAATTTCACTCTTTAGTATGACGTCAAGTTTATTGCGGGATATTATTTTTCAAAAATTACTCTAATGTCATTTTTTTGAAAGATCCCTCACGGCGTTAATATGCACATTTCTAGCAACTTGTAAACAGTATTGTATTTGTGAGTTAATGTGCTTCAAATGAAGTTTTTCGAAAACAAAACTTTTCTGTGAAAAAGAGTTTTAAATTTTGAATTTACAGCAGCCCTGAAACGCCTTTATCTTAAAAACGAAACGAAAAATTAAGAATTTTTTTTTTTTAAATGTACTTTGGGCGGTGTTAGATTTCAGCTGGCAAGAACATGTGGCAAGTTTGTATAGCAAGCCGAGACCGAAGGAAGCAGGAAACTAATACGGGAAAGTCTGTGCCATTCTCTAGCATCTCTGGTTTTTTTTTTAAATTTTAAATGCTAAACAATTAAAAAAAATCAAAGATGTAAATTGAGGTTTAAATAAAATTGCTCCCCTCTTAAATTATATTTTGTATCGCGCTCTGTGACTACTTGCGCCGTCGCCCATCCGAGCCCTCGGCTAGCCCAGCAGCGTCGCGCGTGTCCCCACCCCGCGCCCCCTGCCCCCGCCACCAAAGTACCCGCCCCTAATAAAGCTCTCATGCACAATGCAAAACTTAAACGTAAATCATAACGTGCCCGCCAAAAACCTAGAAATGAGTTACTTAAGCGAGACATTTGCATGCGCCTCGAAACCTACCGCAGAAGTAAACCCGTAAACTGAAGAGTTCACAATACCCAAGCTTTTAAATTAAGTTTACGTCGGAATTATACCGAAGACCAATCAGAAAGCAGCACGAAAGAAACATATATGTGGATTTCAGTGTGCGTACAGGTAGTTTGGGGTTATGTAATTTCATTTCTGTTATGTACTGAACTAGTTTGCGAACGGTTTTGATGCGAGTTGTAAATTCAAAGTAAGAATTTGGGCCATTTTCTTGTGGCTTTAGATTCATATATTTAGATTTATTTAGTCAAAAACAGTTTGTGACTGAGGGGAGAAGATCATCTGCGCACGTTTTCTTGAGTTACAGAATCCATACTTGATGGCAAATAAAATAATTAGTTCAACGAATTACTCATGAATTTTGTACAAGAGAATCCTTGTTTTAAAAATAAAGGGCATTCGATCACTAATACAATCGCTACTCGCATTTATATATAAAGACAAATCGATAGGAAATTCGAAGAAAAAAGCTAGAAACCATGGTGGAAATATTTTCCCTCATGCTAGAAACGAATCAACAATCGATCAAGCTTCATTAATCTCAAATCTAATTGGCTCAGGCGAAACTTAGGTTTCTAATAACGTTCGCTATTGTGATTGCTTGTTTTTACGTGTAAATTTTACTGTTAAGTGTACGGCATTACGTTAAGTATGCATTGTGAATGATGCTTGCAGCCGTTTCGAAATTGCACTTCTTATTCAGAATAAATTAATAATAAAGAGGTTACCAAGACATGTACACACACTTTAACAGGATATACGTTTTTAAACACTAGCGGAACCCGGCAGACGTGCCCTTCATCTCCCTTTTTCTCTGCCCCCCCTCCCCTCACCGCAATAGAATGTTCAAAAAAATCGCATCCTGTCCATAGATTAGTTAATCTATAGATTAAGGTGCGAGAAATATTTCTTTGAGGTCGTTGGCCGCAATGTTTTGGTTTGTAATGCCCTAGAAAACTTCTTGTAGGAGTTATTTAACGAAATAGACACAAAAGTCTTGCCAAGCATTGCGGGTTGCATTTAACGTGGGTATTTAGTTTTGTTTTTTGTTCTTTTTTCGTGAATGTTTCGGATATTTTAATAGTTATTCTGCTATTCTCGGCAGATATGAAACAAACAAATCAGAGAAAATGAATCAACAATGAATAAAATGTAGCCAAGGTGCACTGCAGGTCACCAATAAAGGAAATTGATCCAATATTATCACATGCGTCCAGTTCAACAGCAGAATAAAAACGGAACTGTAAATCGGGATAACTGTTACTACATGTGTGAAAACAAGATATGTTTTTGTGGAAAATACTGTCTATTTGCTTGTATTTAATGTTTAGCGTGGGTTGTCATCTAAAGGTCTCATTGCACCGATCTTTTTTGGAACAGTAACTGTCTGTATGTAAACATAATATACACATCCGACGTACTCATCATTCGTACAATCAATTAAAATGAGAAATTTTATTTCCAACAGGATGGTCCACCACCAGATTAGTATGGAGATATACGCGAGTACCTTAATGACACTCTTACATGGCACTGGACAGGCCGTTCTCCTAACATATTGTCATTCACGTCAAGCATTGTTGGAGAAAAGGTACTAATTTATTTTAATCAGAGAGGTTTCCAAAACGGATAGGGTTATTGGAGAACGTGAATGATTGTTGAATGAGTATGTGAAAGTGTATGAAATGAATTAAGAGACAGATGTTGAAAGGAATGATGTGAGCTTTTTTTTAAAAAACAAAGTTTTAGTGTAAATGAAATATCGTTAATGTACTCATACATAGTCATTTGCAAACCGCAAACGTAGTCCGAATATTTGTATTTCATATTTCCACAACCACCATTGAGCTACCGTATGTAGAGGTTCTGTCTGTTTTGCCAACGGTTGTTTCTCGAAGACAGTAATGGTGCAGTATGTTATATGTCATGGGCAGAAACAGAATGTTCTGCTTGGAAGGGAGATGTGTGTTCATGTGACAAATTAAAGGAAGGAGGCCTGTATAACACATCCTGAAAATACAATCACTTTTGGCAGTGAACTCAGAGTTCAACATCTTTCTGAAAATGTAATGGAAATATTTTTATATTTACCAAGATTTGTACACGTATGCTGCAGGGAAATATGTCAAGGAAATTCTGCTGTCCACCATATCTTAAAAACGTTGTGCACTACATAATTATAACCACTGAAACTTTTTTTTTGTGAAAGAACACCTGTGCGTATCAGGCGATTTGTGGACGATTGCGTTTACGTACACTGACAAATCTTTGTATTACATTTCATTGTCATACATTTCTCGAAGAGGAAATGTAGAATGTTTTCAAGAGACTGTTTACACCTTACACAACAAATAATGAAGTCTAATAAGTATTCAATCTAAGTCAATTTAGTATTTATACAATAATATTTTCCTCTATTCACTATTGTACAAGGAGGAGAAATAAACAACGAGAGTAATGTATCAGTGAAATATCTAATGCAATAAAAAATAAATTTCCAATAAATGTTTTTCATTCTTTTTTTAAAATTATTCCCTCCATACTTTTTCACTGCCGACCCAATGCACCACCAAAATTCAATTTCTATATAAATTTTAATGTCTCGGGATGGCTCTAGCAGAGAAAACTTGTGGTTTCGTAGTAACGTGTTGTCCTATTGTCTCCATGTTTGCTGGTTCGATTCGCGACTACGTCGAATAAGATACCAGTATGTGTATGACTTGTCCAAAAATTACGACGTCTAATTTATTTTTTATCTAAACTATTTTGGAACTTATGCGTTGCCTAACTCAATGATTTTTTTAGGTAAATTGCTTAGGCCGACGTTGGGAGCCTTCACGTGAAGTCGGAAATGTGTAGCAAAGAGGCGTCAACGCTGCCTTAAAGGTATTTTGTCCTACACGTATACTTTAAAATGCGAGCCTCGGTGAACAAGTAGTTCGTTTGCTAGCCCGTCAGCCGCCAGGTTGTAGGATTGATCCCGTCTGAGGTGCGTCAAGGCGTAAGGATGGCATCTGCTGGAGGACCTGGCAGATGTTCGGCAAAACTAAATCCTTCCGACGTTTTACCGCCCTACGAGATGTCAAGTTCTCCCGCCCAGACAGGAGAGGTGGCTTAAGGCATCAACTGAAGTCCCTGCAGTGGCTCGGACCGAGAGATCCAAGGGATCTACTTTCGACGGTTCGACCAGGTAGATAGGTCGAGTTCACCCGCTGACTGGAGAATTCTATTTCTGATCAATATCTTTCTATGTTTTCTCCGATCAATAATCAGAAGAAAGCCGGAACAATACCCTAACAAACGGGCCACGGACCGCGCGCTATCTCACCTTCCTCTTCCTTGTCCTATCCTCACCCCTTACACACACACGAACACGCACTACAATGCCACACATGTAGAGAGAGCCAAGAGTTTGTTTCGGCTGGGGTGGTCCCTCGCTTGTGGGAGATACCTGGGTGGGGCTAAACCCAGCTAGCCGACGGTAGGTCGGCGCTGGATCATACCATTCTGCCGTGGATGATCACCACCACCATCTTCCAAGCAAAAACGTGCACTAGACTTATGGAACTAATGACCTTAGCAGTTGAAGCGTCCGGAATCTCTTCTCAATGAATCAAAACCCAAACAGATAGATCGGATATAGTAAAATGCGATCCGCCATCTGGTGGAAAGAATGAGTCACACCCAGGGGTTTCAGGGGACGCCAGCCAGGGCGCGTCTGCTGGAAGAAGGTACGCCCGCTCAGGAGGCAGGCTTCAAAGAAAGCTTGCGTCGAGTACACAGAGGCGGAACTACGGCCAATGGCTGGGTTCCCGCGAAATAACACGCATGATAAATAAATAGTATTTGAAATTATGCCAGGCACAGTTTCAAAGTGTTTTCATGAAAACGTGTAAACCGAAGGCCGGAATCTCGTCGCCGGGGAATGCCATAGGTGCCATATCCCGCGCGCGATCTCACCTTCCTCTTCCTTGTCCTATCCTCACCCCTTACACAAACACACTTTAATTAACACGCACTACACTTCCACACGTGCCGAGAGACCCGTCGCGAGCCAAGAGCTTGTTGCGGCTGGGGCGGTGCCCCGCTGGTGGGAGATACCTGGTTGGGGAAAACTCCGCTAGCCGACGGTAGGTCGGCGCCTGATCTCGTCAATCCGGAATCCAAGCCCGGAATCACTAAACAATCAATCAATCAATCAATTATCGCCGGCTCTGAAATGTGAAGCTTCAAATGGTTCGTGGGAATAACGGCATTAAAATACGCTGGATTTTGCAACGTCGCTTTGAATGGCAGAAAGGAAAACTAAAATTTGGCTGCGATGTAGAATTAAATTTTTTATGCACTTGTACTGCATAATTAAAAAAAAAACAACTACTAAATTGGCATATAACAAGAGATGAGGTTCAGCATCTGGGTCAATGACTCTCATCTCGATCACATTATTCATCCAGTTTCTCTGATCCATGAGCAAAAGCTGAGATGGGTGCTTGTTTTGCTTTCGAACATTATAATTCTAGCTTCATCGATGGCATGTTTTGTTCACACCTCATTTACGTTCATTTCACGTAGTTCTGTGGAGCGCGAATTTATGATTTCGTTTTGCGGCGTACTATCTTTTGTGTCTGCTTTAATAATTAGGGATGGCTTTTTTTAGATTACTTTATACAAGTAGCGTAATTCTAGCTAAAATGTAGTGGCAAAAGTCTAGTAGTATACGGCCTTTGACCACCTAATTTGTTATAAATGTATTTTACAAAGGCTATTAATAAGGAATGATGACAGTAGTCAGAGGAGGATGCAGATCTACATTTTTGAAGGGAAAATTCAAAATGTTTTGGTCCAAAGTGTCATCACAGATTTTGTAATATGTCGAAGGCTACACTGAGCTCATGCGATACGATTTTATTCGTTTTAATGATTGTCCGAAAATACTTTTGCTTGAAAGTTTGATAACAGGCTGAAATTAATATTTATTGAAAAATTTTAGTTGGGGGGGGGGAGATTTCCCTCATTTCCCTTCCCTGGCCTGCAGTGGTACGTATTTTTTTTAATTATTCATATTATTTTTCATTCCCACAACATTAATACTTTATTTACATTATGTACATGACAATTAATTCATCTAGTGATAAACAGTGCTCTTTGTGCCCCCACTGCGTGAACAAGCAAATGACCATCCCCAACACGGGCCCTGCGCAACTCAACGCCCGCCTGGCGCAGGCCCGTGCGCCACGTGCCGAGCTTCGCGGCGCGCCCGCCGGAGCGCGGCGCGGTCGCGCCCAGCGCCGGGGCCGAAGGCTGCGCGGCCGTCCGCGGCGCGGCGCTGGCGTCGGCCCGGGCGCGTGCGCGGGCCCGGCGGCGCGGCGGCGGCAGCGGCGGCGGCGCGACGCGGGCCCGCAGTCGCGCCCGGAGGATGAGATCGAGTGTGTGGGTGGTCGGTC
>BOPP01000054.1:6519402-6539229 GCA_017312745.1 Gryllus bimaculatus
CCCCCCCGCAGCCCCCCTCTGGCGGAGATGACATCTCGAAGGACCCTTTTCCTGCTGCGGCGATCAAGACTACTTGCGGCTTTGCCTAAGGACGAAGCAGCGAGCGATGCCGGTCGCCCAGCAGAAAACCAACAACCCCACCGTCGGTCCCCACCCCACCCCACCCCGGCTGCAGCCGACCATTCTTCAGTGTACAAAATCTCCCCGACCGGAACGAAAGGCGTCTCTTCTTTGAAATCCGAACTCCGTTGTGGCGCTCTTGAAAGCGACGACTCCATCTTCCGATTCTTTCCAGAATAATCATAAAGCGTTAAAAGTGAACCGGTCCTTTCCCACTTTTAACATTAGCGATTTTCTAGGCCCCATTATTGTTTTGTTCGTGTGGCGTTTTGAGCGAATACGTATAATGATTTTGGTCCCTCAACAACATGCTCAGCCCACGCAGAATACCACTTTTCACTTTCATGACATGGCGCACTGTAAAAGTCCCGCACTTTATCTACGAAAACTTCAGCTTCCAATTTTTGCGTACTAAATGGCAAGTTCTCACTGTTAGCCGTGCTTCTTCCATGTAGGGGGCCCACGAAGTGGTATGTTTTCTCATTCCATTCAGTGAACAGTTCGTTTTGGAGGGGACAATTGAAAAGTGCGAACCCATCTTGTTTTAAGACCGTCTTACTGTCAAAAATTGAAATGTAAATGCTAAACTGCTGAAGAAATGCCAAGACGTTCAAAAAGAAATTAATTAATCGGATTAATTGGAGATGTTTAACAAACAAGATATAACAATATTTTTGCTACTAATATTTCTTCCTTATTGCATTACTCGCAGAATGTTCTCGCTGGAAACACACATCCTTACGTGCGTTTTAAAACAAATCAGTGAAAAAAATCGTTACGGCACCATAATCATCATAATTATGTTTCCTTGTTGTACTATTGTGAGATTCTACCAGTTGAATGTTATTCTTATACCGTAGTGTACTGCATTCTGAATCTCCTAAAATATGTGTCACAAGTGACATCGCAAATGTCTCAGGAAGGCGGTGTGCTTGTGGGGTACCGGGTGAACATTATCGCTTGTTCCAGTCATTGAACACACCTTTGTAGGGAAACTCGTAAATCTCTCAATTGTCGCGATTGTCAATTGTCCGAAGGACGCAACAATCGTCGTACATAGCGTTTGCTTCAGTCTACTTTCAGGGCAGATTCGAACTTTACTGTTATACATTTTCGTGGAAACCCGTCCAAATAAAACAGGTTATTGGCGAAGAAATAATCTACATGAAAAGCACTTTTACAAAATTGTATCAGTGATGCAATTACTATTGTCTGCATTGTTTGCGGCAGCCATACGTTTCATTTAATGTATTCAAGAAAATTGCGCGTGGAAAGCAGTTGATTAAAATAAACGTTACGAAAGATCACACTATCCTACTTTTCTGTGAGGATTAACGCTTTATACATATCAAAGACTTCGATTTATGTTCACTCAAAATGAGAGAATGTGACAATGTGGAAAAATAATGAAACTTAGTTTCAAAAGTGAAAATAATTTTTTTAAATCAATATTCCAATATTTAATTGTTTTCATTCCCTTTGACATATCTTAATGTTTTTAGTTTCTCATTGAAATGTCTTGTTCACTCAGGTTTGAACGTACAGATTTCGGCGGTACAACTGCCAGTGACAATCCAAATCAAGTTACTGGTAAAAAGGAATTTATCGCAGATTTATCCGTGTGATCGTGGTTGTGAAAAAGCGTTTAATGGCAGGTTGGTTTTTGTGTGTGCCAGTTTGGTGAGTCATTGTCTTTGCAAACTCCTCTTTTTGTGTGTTTCATGGAAGAATAAATTGCAATATTAGTAGTATTTTGGAAAGAAGTAGCTTCCAGAATGTGATTTGCGATTTTTCAAGGCGCAGTCAATAACGGTTGTGATTAATATTTTGCACCATTTTGTAATCATTAAGGGAACTAAGGACGGATTTATGAATTTTATCAATTTAATACGTACGATTTGAACTCAAACTGAGCTTGAATCGAAATCAGTTCTTCATGATTGCCAACGTTTTTGATGACACCGTTGAAACAAATACCGTGTCATTTCCTGTTTCTCTTATGTTGTCGTCGTATATTTTATTGTTGTCATCTGACTGATTTATAATTAGTATGAGTGAATATTTTTGTAAATCTTCGCCACGTGTGCTAAAATCAAATTCCGTCGTAAAAAAACATCATCAGTAACTCAATGAATATTATTAGGCAAAAAATATAAGGGAAACAACATGCATGGTAACTACACATATGATGTAGTTTCCGGTTTAATTTGCTGTTTAGAAGTTCCTTCCTAAGTGTGTTTGTCAGGGGACAGCTTTTGACTCGTTTTTCTCGCGGAATCAAGCACGATAATGTTACACCTCGCCCTTGAAATATTGTGCACCTGCCGTGCTGTGTGGTCGCCAGTGACTTCGTGAAGCCAATGAGGAGGGAGGTAGAATGCAAAGACCTTGACATTTCTTCCACGAAAGCAACATTTTTGGTGAATCACGACAGCTCGTGGAAGCTGGAAATCTTCATCCAAAACTTGATAAGCCTTTAAATTCTGAGAGATTGCAAAAATACTTGTGTTTAAAATGCATTCTGGGATTTTAATGTAATTACGTTATCTAAATAACTACTTAAGGCACTAGAACCTTTCAGTGCGTAATATTGAATTTGGTATCTTGCCTTTCCCGCCGGGTTTACGAATACACAACTTTTAAAAATTGATTGTGTCCAAATTCAAATAAGATAAATCTATATTGTGAAAAATAATTAAAACCTGTAGTTGAAAGAAAATCCTTTTTCGCTGAATTGAGTGTTGCGGAGTGAAAATGGAACAACATTACTTTCTGGAAAGTTCAGAATGAATGCACGCTTTCATGCGGTTTTAAGAAATTTGTTTTGAATGTGGCAATCTTAGTTTTAAGAAACTTTCGAGTTTGAGTGCGAATTGAAGGCCTGGAAATCATGTAGCTCACTGTGAACGCCCAACTTTTAACGGAGTCGAGTTTCGCCATGTTGCCACGTGTGCGTCGCATACTGAAAGGGCTGTCCAACGTCGCCCGGGACCGTGGCATGGATTGGGAGACCGTCTAGAACGGAATTTGTCTATTCACCGCAGTTTTAGAAACTGTCTTTCATTTTGATTTATTTTCAATATAAACAACGATTTTATTATCTATTGAACTATATTCTGTTGTAAACGTATCAATTCACTTCTGGTAATTTTATTTCACTCCTCATTTGTTCCTTTAGTTTTAACATGGCATGTTTAGGTATTTAAAGAGAATATTATGGCTAATGTTTTTTGAATAGCAGCGGGTGAAAACCACTGATAACTAGTCCTCCATCTTCACATGGTTTATTCCCCGTTTATCTAAAAATATCCGACAAGCGTTGGAGGTTCGGGAAGCAGTGAAAAGCTGTAAATTCCGCAAGAAATCAGGGGGATGTGCGAAAATTAAAAAAAAAAAAAAAACAAAAAATCACCGCAAATAAAATAATATGACGCTCGAAATAAATATTCACCAGTAAAAAACTTGCTCCGTCGGTTGAAGTTGTCTCGGAGGCAAAACTTTCAAATTTGCAATTGAAGTGTAATTGTACACTTTTGTGCTATTACCATTACTATTATCAATTGTCTTAATGAAGGAATTATTAGTTATTAGTTATTTGTGAATATGAAACAAATTATAACTAATCAAATGCACTTTCTGACTCAGTGTTTAATCTTTATTACCTAAGAGTATAGTAAGAAAATGTTATAAGTCATATATATGTATATATGAGTGAGGACCAATGAACGTGCAAACACTAGTTTCTTGGTAATTAAATGGTTTGAAATTTTAATTGAGAATTGATTTTTTGCAGGACTGAAATGATCTAAGTAAATTAGACGTGCATATTTATTCATTATCCTTTTAAGAAAATACATTTAGTTGGCATTCAACAGGAGCATTCTTTGTTGCTTTTTGAAATCTTTGCGCAGCATTTAAAACAGTAGGAAACATTTTTAATAATGATATTTTCTGTGGTTTTATTCGTTAGAACCGAATCTCGGTATTTTATTTTCATTGAGGCTGGGTTTTCAAATAATCTCTAGGCTCCACAATTGTGAGCGATGTGGTGGTTTTAGAACAGAGATTCTTATTAATACTTTCGAAAATTACACGACTCATACAGTTGAAGTCATTACAAGTGTAGGGTACTCTTCACATTTTAATAACCACATTGATGCACAAAAAACGAAAATGGCCAATTAAGTTAGAATTTTGTTTTCTTCTTTTACTTTTGAAAAAAAACTGCATTGAGTAACTTAGAGACCCATACTTTCTGACGAAGGAAAGTAATAGTGAAAACATGATAGAGTGTGATCCGTTTTTTCTGACGTAAAGTTAAAAGTGTGCGTCAGCAATGCAATCTCTAATGTGGTTCTGAAAGTGCGTTCAGAAACATCACTGCCGGATTCAGGCCTCGGCGTGTTGGCTAGGCTGCGAAGTGATCTGCCCGGTGAAAGTGGCGCCAACCCACGAGAGTAAAGTATCTGGCAGCAGAACTGGTTTTGCTTGAGAGATGATGAAAAGTATTGTGTGATGAGTAGGTTGAGAGGTTTTCTATAGGGCAAGAAGGACATGATTTTCTGATTTGCGGAGTGGGCAAAAGTCTTGAGCAGTACACAGTGCAGTTTGAACAACTTGAATAAACATATAAATGTATTAGTTTGGTAGATTTGCAAAATAAGTCGTCGTGGCTACAACATTGAATTTTCCCCCACAACTTAAATTTATGAAATATTTATTAGACCCCCTTGAGTTAAGGACTTGCGAAGAGATGTAGTCCTTTCGCATTTCAAACAAAAGTTTATTTTCAACATTATGTTACTTAAAGGTTCATGAAGATAGAAACTTTATTTATTGTGAAAACTATTTATTTCCTCAGAATTATTTAAAACTAACTGTAATATAAACTCGAAAAAACTTTCTCCTAGTCTATGAACTTCCATATAAATAATTAAATTCCAAGAGGAATAATAAATCTTTAAATCTTACCTCTCGATATTGATTTAAGAACATAAATTGTTTGAAGCACTGTACATAGTGATCAATTTCTTACTTGTTTTAATATAATTCTTAATTTATGTTTAAAATATCGAGTTTTTTATCGCCAACATTTCACACTTATCAAAACTTTGTAGAGATATAAGGAAATTAAAAAAAACGTTATTGCCGTGTTAACAAAACACGCAGACTGTCGAAGTTCAAACACCATATTTCAAATGTTAGTTAGAAATTTTCATTACAATCTTCCAAAATATTGGGGGGGGGGGGGTTAGGGGCCAACATTGGCGATTTTCCCACCCATTTCATAAGATTGGGGACATTACGATTTAAAGAACTTGTGTCTTGTGGATTACGTTATAAATTAATCTGAATTTTGATATACAATGAATCAGAAATATTTTATTTATTTTTTAAATGAATTGGATTTTGTTAGGTTTCAAATATTTTAAAGTATTAAAAAGAATAGTGTATGAATTGCAACTATGTTACTGATAATATACTGTTCGACCTAAAACGTTATGAATATTTTTTTGTGTATTGCACTTTGGTTATAAAAATGGAACAAAGCGCATGATCTGCATGAAGCGTTGAACATTGCCTTCACGTCAAATTCTCCTTGAGACACTTTTGGTCACATTGTAACGAAAAATTTACTGCATGTAAAATGTCGTTGCTTTCAATAATTTACTTTTGATTTTAAGATCTATTTGCTCTTTGCGAGAGGACAATTTGCAATAATGAATAACACGAATAGGGTGTGAATGTACTATGGATACACCGAAAAAAAAGAACCGTTGGAATATACTAGATCCATGGAAACTTGTTACAGTATAATGAATCTGGTATACTGCAACGGTTCTTTTTTTTCGGTGTACAAACCAAGAATGTATCGATGATGCTCATCGAAACTTTAAAAAGAAAATATTAATTCTGCCGATTCTTCACGAAAGTTGGGGAAGGGGAAAATCTTTGTTTTCGGGTGGAGTGTTATCTGGCTTTTTAATTATTGTGCTCCACTATCGAATATGCTGACCGTATGTCGTAATCCAGCAACGGTCGTTGAGTAGGCAGTTTTTAATTATTTATCAAATCCTCAACGTAACGTGTGAGAGAAGAAAAGCTACATTTAGTGTTCAGAAACAAAGCAAAGGACCTGCTCATAATTCTTGCAATGAGAATTGGACGAAAAAGTCTACCATGATGAATTCATAGTCCCAAGTTTTGCTGATTTGCTATAGACTTTTAGTGATATAACGATAAGATAATTAGATTTAGTAATACACCAATGGGGTTATTATTGAATACATACTAATAAGTTAGTATTTACGGGTCATTTGAATTTTTATTTTGTTTCCGCGTTTAACACCTGGGAAAATGGTGTACAAGTATGGATCAAGTATGGTACGAGTATATCGAGCGGTCTGTTGATGTAGATTCTCGAGGAACCCCTCTATTACGTTGGTTGTTATAATTATGGGTATTTGAATAGCAGGTGCAAGTTCTCTTCGCCTATGCATTTCGTAGAATCTAAATGCGTTTTTCACACTAGTGGCTGTCATCGCTTGTGTGTGTGTGTGTGTGTGTGTTCAAAGAATACAAATATCGGGGATGTTGGGGGGTGAAACTAGAATAGCCCCTGTGGGGTAGATTGTCCCGCCGTGCGCTGCTGCCGGACATGCATGATGTCCCCAAAAAATTGGAACAGTTTTTGAGATTATATTTATTACAATTCGAATAATTGTCTGTCATACTTTTGTTGATAAAATGTTCCAATTATTTATAGGAGGATCAGGATTTTATTGGAGGAACAATCACTTCAATTAAAATTAAAAATTTAAATAATACCAACTAAGTTCATTTTCTACATTTTGTCTTCAAGTACGTTTTGGATACCATTGCGATTGAAATTAAAATAATAAATATTTTTTACAAAAAAGGAATACATGACTTTAATCAATGTGAAAAGATGAAAGCTTTGCCCAAGCAGAAAGGAGCATTATGTTTGGAAGCCTACATTTTATAAATTGTAATGAATTCATTATATTAAAATATTATGTTCTTGTGTCCATATTTGTCAATATTACGAATTTAATTACAATTTATGAAAGTAAAGCTTACAAATATACGCTTGCTGTCAACCTTCGCGATGTTTTCCTCTTTGTGCTCAATGTTTTCCTTTCTGGCGCAATTCTGGCTTCGGTCTCGGATTCAGGGCGTCGACGCAGAGAAACATGTGTCAAGTCTTTGGTTCAGACATTTTTTTTGTGCCTGTTTAATTTTCTGATCATTTAGAGATATTCGTAAAAATCCGATGTAACGTGTACTCGCGAGCAATATTTCTTGCAAAAGGAGTCCTGTGAAGAAAGTCCGGGGTAACGTGGCGGGCAGCGGGCCTCTGCCAGCGCTGCTGTTGCGGCGCGAAGGGCGGGTGGCCGTGCCGACGGGGCCCCGCGGGGCTCCTCCAAATGAATCAATTGCCGCGCGATGACGTAACCCATTCATCGGTCACTAGCCCGGCAGCCAAGGTCGCGGGCGGGCGGCGGCGGCGTGCGGAGGGTCGCCACAGGTACCTCTCAACCACGGCTCTGCACCAACATCCCCCGCCCTCACCCTTTGAACTGCCAGATACCAGCGTTCCAGCCTTTAGCAGCGGTTACTCGTGCATCTAAAGAAGTGGAAGTAAGTTGTGAAACTGTGTGACAAACGTCTTGTCATTAAATTGTTATTCGTGTCGTTGAGAAAGACTTTTCCTTTCTGTTGAAAAGAAGCGATCACCGGGAAGTCAATGACTACGTATAGGCGACTCTACCAATCGAGACGTTACTCTTTGGAAACGGAACTGTGCTCGGCAGGGATGTGCAGTGCCGCGTGCATTTCCGGCGCCGCCGACGGCGACGGTGGCGGTTGTGGCGGCGGCGGCGGCGTGCGGAAAGCCGCCCAGGTACCTCTCAACCACGACTCTGCACCAACATCCCCCGCCCTCACCTTTGAACTGCCAGATACCAGCGTGCCTACCGTTTTTAAACCAGGGCTCTGCGACGTATTTTACTTCTTCAAAATTTCTGACTTCATTATAATTTTCATGTTTGCTTTTCGTAAAGGCGGCGTTGGACAAATACGTAAAGGCGTTCGTTTTATGCGGGAGCTCTGCAATTTTCTTTTCTCCTCCGGATTTTGTATATTTTCTTCGTTTTCTTCTTCTCTTTTTTCTTCTTCAAATTTTCTAATGTAATTATCATTTGATTTTTGAAAATAAATTCTCCAACAAATGCTTACAGAATTTTATTTTTCATATGAGACCTCGCGATGTTGTTTTTTCTTCAAATGTAATTATTCTTTCCATTTTTAATTTTCATACCAAAATTGCTCACAACACACGTACAAAAATTTTGTGTCATTCGTTCAATTTTTAACCCTCACTCCAGTTCGTACTCTGTCGTAACAAAGATCTATTTCTTCTTCAAGAGATTGTAGAAACCATTACAATCCCTTACAGTAGATAAATATACGAAATTGTAATAACAGTAGCAAATTCCATAATTAAAGGGTGTGTAGGAGAAGTAAAATAATTAACCTTAATTTCAAATTATATTAAAATTATATTTATTAAACTGAGTTCAGCTCATTGGCAGAAGACAAAGATTATGACCTGGAGATGAAAACGTTCGAGGCCCGGCAGTAGCGCATTGTCGACCCTAGCCACATAGCTAGTTTAGTAGGTCGAATTCTTCCGCGATATGGAAGATAATTCTCGCGTCCGTCTACTTTCATGAGTATTTTTCCATGGTTTCTCCGATCAACACCAGGCGAATGCCGGAGCAGTGCCCTAACAAACGGGCCATTTCCAGAGTGCTATCTTTCGTTTTCCTTCCTTGTCCTATCCTCACCCCTTAAGCCCGCTATACACGGTCATTTTTGCATCATTTTTTCATCATTTTTCTGTACAGAAAGTGGATGGAAAAAGGATGTGCGTTTGTTTCGGTACCGAAACTGGATGAACGTGATTCCGATGTTTTACACGATCATTTCTGCTCTGTATGCAATCGTGATGAAAATACTTCCTCCACACGCCGCAAAAAGCGCTGGAAGTTAAACAGTTGAATATCGCACGTACGTAAACAATTGCAATACGCGGGAAGAATGATGAGATGGTTACGTATTCGCAGTGAAGGTGGTAGATAGTCGTGTGAAGTATTGTGATTTTTGAGTTGGAAATGGAAAGGAAAGCAGTGACACTCAACCTCACGAAATCACAACCAAAACAGCACAAAACGCTCTAACGTTCGAACAACTCTCCAGGGCAAGGAATAGAAGAAAGTTCCATAGAGAAACACCAGGAGCGCCATAGTCAAACTGGATGCAATTTGTACGTAAAAATGAAGCATGCTTCATTTTTACGTACAAATTGCATCCAGTCTGGTCAGTAACTTGTCTGTACCGACGAGAAATGATGCAAAAATGACCGTGTAAAGCGGGCTTTACTTACACACGTGCACTACAATGCCGAATCGGAATACCACAAGCCATCCTGTATTGTCGTGACTGGGGCGGTGCTCTGCTGTGAGAGAATATGTAGAGGGGGAATTCGCCGTCAAGTCGACGTGTAGGTCGGCGCTGCATCTCGGCGTCCAAGTGGAGAGGAACACCGCCACCTCGAAGCATAAAAACATTCACTATACTAATGGGACAAACTACCACAGACAAGACATCCACCTCGGCCAGCCAAGAGCGCTCATAATTACAACATTCGACGTGCCTCGAATCGTCAATAAATCGATCAATCCGGACTCGCAACAGAGGACCTCGCGATCTGCGAAGCTGAATGTGCGTGAGCGTGAACTCGCAACTACATTCACCAACACCCCCCCCCCCGCGCGCTTAAACAACTCGTTAAACGGTGAGCAAAATGCTTTCGCTTTGCGCCGGGTCAACGTCGAAGCTGTTTTTCACAGGGGGCAGCGTTGCCGGAGACTGCGCCGGCGTATCTGAACGCAAACAGCGAGCGATAGGGTATCGGCCGCCACCTGCCTGCCGCCGCCGCCGCCGCCAACGCCGCCAACGCCGTCGACGGCGCCGGAAATGCACGCAGCACTGCACATCCCTGCCGAGCACACTTCCGTTTCCAAAGAGCAACGTGTCGATTGATAGAGAGTCGCCTATACGTAGTCATTGACTTCCCGGTGATCACATCTTTTCAACAGAACAGAAAGTCTTTCTCAACAGCAAGAATAACAATTTAATGACAAGACGTTTGTCACACAGTTTCACAACTTACTTCCACTTCTTTATATGCACGAGTAATCGCTGCTGAAGGCGTTAGAAAATCATGCATACGTTTGCATAAAATCCACACAGCCTGTGCAACCGAGAATCCCTTGGTGTAGTCTTCGCGACCTCGCGTAGCATTCTGCTTGTTCATCTAGGGTCTTTTAACGTGAACAGGGTATATGTTGTTGCTATGTAGGGACAAATTACAAAGGCAGCCCTGTACGTCACACACGACTGTGGTCCTTTCTTTTACTTCTGGGCGTAAAATGAATAATACTTTTGTTTAAATGAGTAATGTTAGTAATAAGTTTGTTGTAACTTCACTGTCTTTGCCAGTTTTCTTCAGCTTTTGGTGTGTTAGTGGGGGTTGTAATTATTTTGTGAACAGTTCCGTCAAGTGATCGTACTCTTATATTATCGGTAGTGAATAGTTACTTGTTACACGTAGTGCACGAGAAAGGAGAAGGGCCCAGATATCAAATTTCAAAGCTCGGTTGGCGCTGCAAGCAGATTCTAATACAAAGGTGCGAATATTTCTTGATGCCAAGTTTTGCCGAAGTAGCTCGTTTCTACATTTATTCATTATTTCTGTCCTGTCCTATGGTTCGACAGCCCAATGCGGGTTTTGGCCAACCAGTGGTGACCCAGCCTCTCGGCCATGGGATAAGGTGTGCATGTGGTTAGCACGAAGACATCCCTTCACCGTATATCCTGCTCTTCATAAGATTATCGTCACACCGCAATAGATACTGAGTCATTTGAAAAGAAGGCACAGTTTTAAATTTGCTCCGCCCGGGAATCGAATCTGGGGTTGCGTCGTGAAAAAGCTAGCACGCTAACCAACGAGTCACCGAGGGTCTAATTCATTATTCTCCTTACAATATATAATATAAGAGTAAGTTAGTTAAATATATGAGACACGTTAGGTATTCCGGAGCTTAAGAAAACGTCCGTAGATGGCAGTTCTCGGCCATAATTTAGTTATTTTACTGCTTGTGACGTTAAATAAATAATCAAATCAAAAAGTATAGTGGTCGCTTAAGAATGTTTCTTACGTGACCGATTCTTACAAATAGAAACTTACAACTTAAATCTCCAATAAGTGGACAACGAATAGCAACTCATTCGTATAAGGGTGGTCGCCCGCACCCTTAGGCTACCTCTTTCCGTCTTTTCTTAACCCTTACGTTCTTACACGACGGTTACTCCTGCTATAGAAAACGATGGCAATGATTTTGCATTTCCAGTTTTATACGCAACACATCATTTGTACTACGGAAAGGTTAATCAGAAACATAGACATTCATTGTAAGTGTATAATTACGAGCGGACGAGAAGTGCTATCTGCGGACGCTTTCTTAAGCTCCGGAATATCTACTGTTGCTCTTACATGACACTTACTCTTATATCATACGTTGTAAACCGCAGAAGTCAAATTGAACGCTGTTTTTACTGAGAAAATACAGTGTGTATACGCTGTGATCTTTCAATCTCGAAACAGCTTGTGCAATTGACTCAATGCCTCTTTTCCGGGGACTAATGAAAGCACTCGACCCGCTTTTATAAGGAACATTTAATGAAATACGGATGTCTATTAGAGAGCAGTTATTTTAATCTCTTAATGAATGCTTTAGGAGCCTCTTATTCCTTAAATTATGTCGTCTACGATTTCGGCTGTATGTCTTACAGGGTGGTTGTTTTGCCATGGTTGGTATTTGTTAGAGATCATTCACTTATTATATTTAAAATATATGAAGGATATAAATTTACGGAACGATTATAAATATTATCCGGAACTTACGAACGATTAAAATATTTTAGAATACTTTTTGGTTCCACCGAAATATTACTCTAGGTGTACGTGCAGCCTACGTGTATATTAACAGTTTATCGTGTCTACACTTGAGCATTTTTGGTTAAGACCTTAATAAAAATAAAACTATGTCGTCGAAATAAGGTTTACGCGGCGTAGGTATGCGGCCTACAGTTAACAAAGACATGAGTGACAACGCTGAGAAATTTTAAAAAAATCTCAAATTCATGTTAATAAGTGAGATAATCTTAGATGGCCAAACTCTTTTATAAGCTTTTATCAGTTATTCTCACTGATACGATAAATAAATTGTTGAGAGCGTTTGTTTTCAACTAAGAAACAAATGATTTCGCTACCGTCTAAGCAGTTTATATATTATTAGAAGTGAAATTGTGAAAAAATTAATCTCGAAGACATTTATTATAGTTTATATTTTTACTCTTAATCCACATTGTTTGAATTATTTCTTTATAACATCATTTTTTCAACTATTTCCTTTACGAATATTACGTTTAATAAATAAAATAATCACGAAGTAAATTTTTACATTAAAAAATATTTCTAATTGTTTAGGTTTATCGTAACATAAATATTTTGTTGTTATAAATTGAAAGTTCTGAGAAATACTCCAACACGGGGCAATTTATATTATATTTTAATTTATATTTGCTGCAAATATACATACCGGTCACACGTTAACATCGATTGATCAATATCGATAAAGGCACCACCAGTAGGGAGATTCTGCCCGGGAAAACATTACAGCAATCGACATCAGTGTCGATTTTTCCTCACCCTCAGAATTTCGTATCTCCTTCATGCATCTGCATGATCGAGATTGCAGTCGACAGCCGTTCGCTACGCCGTGCAACAACTGCCTGACACCCCAAGTGTATCCATACGTCAACGTGTGGACGAGTGGCTACACCCTTGTTAGAAGAGCGCAGGAGCGCCTCTTAGCGGGGGGAAGTGACATTTCGCGTTGCGGGCGGAGTAACGGGCGAAGCGAAGGTAGGTTCGGCCCCCGCGAGGCCGGCAGGCTGTCTGCCGCGTGACACGCGGATTAGAAAGTATTGTCACGGGGTGAGGGCGACGCGAGGGGTGGCTGGCGGACCGCTCGCCTTCTATCGCCGAGACCGGAGTTCTGCGGATTCGTTGAGTTGTGTTTCCGGGCGGGACAGCAGCTAAGCTCATTAGCCCCGTAATCGTAGTGCATGTTTTCCACCTCGGGAGGTGCCTGCGATTTTCCCCTCAAGCTGGATGGCGGGATCCAACGCCGACTACACGACTTGTCTTCAGCTTGCAGTGTTGTCCCCAAATAGGTATCTTCCACGAGTGGGGCACGCCCCAGCTAGGACGAGCTCTAAGCCCGACTTGTGTGGTAGTGTAGTGAATGTAAGTGTGTGTGTGTGTTTGTGTGTGTGTGTGTGTGTGTGTGTGTGTAGGTAAGGGATGAGGATAGAACAAGGAAGAGGAAGGAAAGATCTCGAACTCTCCGTGGCTGGTTTTTTAGTGTGCAGCTCTGGTATTCACCAGGTGCTGATCGGAGAAACCACGGAAAACTACCGATCAGAGCAGCCGGTCGCTAGAATTATCCTCCGAACAGCAGCTAAATTCGCCATACCTATCTAGCTATAGTTAAAAATGCAGCTACCGGCAGGGCTCAAACCCTAGACCTCCCCAGTTGGAGGCACAGCAGTGACCTCAATTGAAACTTTGAACGACTTGAGTCGGTTGAGAGGGTTCGAGGCTTACTTTCTTGGGTTCTCACGTTCTCCCTACCTCTCATTACACCATTGCTCAGCCATCATTTGCATCACATCTTCATACCAATGAAATTTAATTAATTCATTCATTAATCCATTGCAGATACGATTATAAGGTGTAGGTACAGAAATTTAATATTGAAATGGAATTAACTCAGTTTTGCCAGATAGTATTCTGGCACTATCTACGCGCGTTTTCGTGAGCTAATTTAATTAAAATAATACTAAAAATAATATAATAATCAATAATAATAAAACTTACTTGCACGTTATACGCAATTTGTGTTGCGTATGTTAAACGAAATAAAATATAAGTCTCAACGAAGGTAAATAACGATAACCATAATAATTAATTGGAAATGAAGAAAATCGTAGAAAACAAATTTCAAAGCACTTCAAACCTACAATATTAAAATGACCCCACCAAATACTACATTAATTGTGAAGATCATTATTCAGTTAGAGCACACAATAAAAAGTTCAGGAAAACCTGCTTTTACATCATATCATGGGGTAAAGTGATTGAAGATAATAGATAGAGTATTTTCATATGAGTGATCTTTTTGAACAGGGAAAGAAAGTTTGCTGCGTAAGTTCGCTAGTTTTAGGCAAGGTCGGCCCTCCTTTATCTAAGTTGGAAAATAGCCCCTTAGACCTAACAATAAAAAAATCTCACAGCTTGTTAGAATACCTAGTGCACTTTGTACCATGAATATACGCTACTTGTTTCAATTTTATTTCGTTAATTTGTTTTCCTATAAAACATTTTGTCGACAAAAATTCGTAAATAAATTGAATTCCAAGTTTCTTCCACTCATCCATTCAATTTGACAAAAAAAGACATTGTAATGTGATTGTTGTGAAATTTTATTCATATTATCATTATTATTATTATTATTATTATTTTATTCATTTAGTGATTCATCGATAATAAGAAAAAACTTAACGCTTCTAACCTCGGGTCACAGGAGTGTCAAGGGGGCTGTGTAATCGTCTGGTGCGATCGAGGACACGTTACTTGTTCCATTGCGTCGTAGTTCGCCTCATGCCATTGTTTCTGCGTTGGAACCTTGTTTTGTTTTTCGTTCCGGAGAAGGAACTGGCACAACCACGAATCGGCCGTGAGAAAACGCTGGTTTTGTGTAAATGACAGCGAAATGACATTTCCTGCAGGCAGCTGCGGGGAGCGAAAATACCATTTCGTAGGTGCGAAATTGGAGATGTGTCTCCAAGATGTAGGGTGTTTTTTAAAACTCTGGTTGGCTCTCTTGTATTGAAAAGGCCGACCCTTCGGACCGGAGCGCAGTCGGTACACTCTCTTAGCCACGTCGATCATCGAGGTCTGCCGATTTTCGTTCATAAACTCTCGAAATAAGTTTGTTCATTGTATGTTTCCATTTTAAATGGCACAGTTCGGCCGTACAATTGAAGTTCATTTGATACCATTCTGCAGACCTGGAAGGACGGCCAAGTTCCATAAGCTGCATGTAAGATCACAGCGTCAACTAAACCAATTAAACAGCTGGCAAGTAAAGCCTTGATTCTCGTCTTTGCACTTATTAGTTCTCGAAAGTTTCGTTCCCGTTACGAAGGAGGAAAAAGCGTATTGAATTTTTTTCCCTTCCATTTTAAAGTTTCTCTCATTTGTACCGTTTTTTTCTAAAGCCTTGGCATGAATATCATACTCCACTTTCAAGTTCGCAGACTCATAAATCCATTGTTATTGTTCATATTTCACTCAACAGACCACAAAGCTTTCCCGAGATTTATTTGTTTTTAATGAACATACCCGAATAAAAAAACAGAAAATAATGGAAAGCAAAATCAAATTGATCATTCATGTTGGTTGAAAATCGTGGAAGTAATGATTTTTTTCTCCTGACAGATGTGGTTTCTCTGTGTTACGGTTTGGATGGAAATTGAATATAGACCACTCGCCCCCAAGGCGACAAAATAACAAAATGAACAAATGAAATTCAAGATTTAAAAAAAGTTACTTACAATCTTGCTCTGGAGTTTGCTTCACCAAAATGCGATAAATATGTTAACATGTTCGACAAAATGAACGGTTGCCTTCAAAAAGAACAAAAATTAAATTTAGTATTCTCGTGAACGTTATATGATTTTTATACTGCGCTAGCAAAAAATTCGGCGTTTACCGGCCTTTTTTTCAATTCTATCCTTGTGAAAGACGAAAAAGATAAATTTTATGTAAATCACAATGTTTATGATTATTATTTTTAATGGAATTGGTTCAGATTTTAATAAAATACTATAATTTTCTTTCATTTGATTCTACTGTATATTGCTATTCGATTAAAAATGTTTATCTTACGCACTGCTACTGGCCTTTTGCGAAGCTATTAGATTTAAGTTCTGCGGCACCGCTACTGGCCTCTGCATAAATATATTAGGAACCAATATGCTCTTAGAGACAGGCAAAAAATGTGTATCTACCAATGTATTATTTAAATTTTCTGCATTTTTGTTTTATTAATCTTTATCAAAGTTTGGAAGGACACTGCAACAACTCTGAAGAAGAGCAAACACCTTTTCTATTCACACACTACGTTTTGTGGTAACGACGTCGGTTACATGTTGAATTCAGTTTTATTACCTGTTTTAGACGCAATTTGCTTGCATTATGATTCTGTTGCACACACACATTACGCTGTTTTCTCGTCGACTCTTGCGCAGCTTGCGGCTGTAAAATGTCTTGCTTGTTTCCCATGGCTCTGTATATTTTAACCACCTCGTACAATCCTCAGTACTAGGTGGAACAGAATGTGCATGAATGTTCATGCCCAAATCGAGACAAGCTACGAGACGCACGTTGCAATCACGACTTGTTGAATTGTTTCTTACTGAATTCAATAAACGTCGCAGTGTATGTGATTTTTTTTTTTTAGAATTTCTAAGAAACCGCAAATGAGTCTCAGGAATTCGGATCCCAGCTTCCGGCAATCGACGGCTGTCGAACTTAGGAACAGAATGCAGGAGTCAATCTGACCATTGCGAATTGCACCGACCACTTTCACTCGGTTCGCTTTCGATATTTCAATTATTCATGACAGTCTGTCTTCGATAAGAAATGGAAGTAATTGGATGTCGATAAATCGCTTTCACTTTCGTGTAAAGGAATGCCTCTCATATGAATTACTCTCCTCACCTACTCTGTATTTTAAAGCGACTGTTCTGAGTCCGTAATTTTGTTGTCGATTTGACAGCAGTTCCTACTGGCAAACATTCATAGCCTTCGTAACACAAAGAATTTTTAATAGTGTTGGGTTCTTAGCTGTCCTGCGGGAGTCGAGATTCGTCACCAGTAATCAGACGTAATGCAGCTGACTTAGTGGGAACTTACTTTTCGGAGAGCGAAAAACAAATGTAAGGATATAGCGATCCACATAGGATATTTTGGATTGATGATCCCGGGCGCGATCACAGCTGCTGTCATTAGTTCCGGAAGTACTTTTATCGCGGGAGGCGGCGGTGATTTTCCCCTGCTGGATGACGAGGTCCGTCGCCGACATACTCCTCGGCTTGCGGGGTCCTGCTCAATCAGCTCCCACCAGCGGGGCGCCGCCCCAGCAGGGACAAACTGCGGGCGCCCGACAGGCCTAACATGTGTGGTAGTGTAGTGGTTGGAAGTGTGTGTACTTAAGGGGGTGGGATCGGGAGAGGAAGAGGAAAGAAAGATCGCGCGCGGTCTGTGGCCCGTGTGTTAGGGTACTGCTTCGGCATTCGCCTGATATTGATCGGAGAAATCGCGGAAAACTGCCAATCAGAGCAGCCGGCCGCTAGAATTCTTCAGACAGCGACTGAATTCGACCTAGCTGACAAGCTAATGAAAATTCTTCCATCGGTGGGACTCGATTCTAAGACCTCCGGTACAGATGCACTACCGTAGCATCAGTTGATGCCCTGAGCCACCTAAAAAACAATTCCTCTATTTCAAATACTGCTTGTAAATGTGTATTTTCGGGTTGGATTGAGAATATTATTCATACCTGACTTATTTTAACCCATTAACGACCAAAGATATGAAAAATCGATAGAAATGTAGTAATATTGTTTTCTAGTAGTTATTTACTGTAGTGAACCCAAATATAAAGATATTTTAAAATTTTCTAAATTAAAAACTCAACGTTGGCCACTTGTCTACTGAACATCTATTCAAAAATGTTATTCTTCAAAGCCTTTTGAACGTAAAAAACCATTGCTCTTCTTATATTGATACAGCGTTACCATCTTTTTGGACTGTCATGTGATTTTACAACAATGTTGCCTACTCCATCATATCTTATTTTGTCCCAAACCATGTGCTATGTGGATTTCCTCCAGTGTAAACAACATTTGCCGTATTTTGTTATTTTTTAATGAACATAACGTTTAAAATCTAGTTGGCTCGTGTACCTCTTTGGTGACAGAAATTTGAATAACTTCCAAAAATTTTGACACCAACTAAAAATTCCTTTAAAACCTTCAGACGGAATTGCCAACCACATGTTTATGGATTGATGTAGGTGAAAAATCAATGAGTACTGGTAGGGTAGGGTAGGATAAGTGTGAGGTAGATGGGTAGGTATTCGATGACGATAGATAGATAAGGGTAGTTAAGATAGGCTCAGCAGAATAAAAAAATCCGCCTGGGACACTTCAGCGTGTTCTTCCATGTTTTATATTGTGGAGCTTGCGGGGGGGGCGGAAGAGCGTGATATGTGGTTAAGGAAAACGATAATTACGACAATACCTGTCTTTTCTCTAATCAACTAACTCGACAAATCTTCGAACCGGCCCAGGGTTCGACAACTCGGTGTCTCTTATTCCATTAAGGGTGCAGGCGAGGGAGGGGTGTACTGAAAAGTTAAGAATTCATTATGGCTATAGTTAACCTTTCCATAAACGACAGACCAACTCAGGGCATCATCAACTCAGTGGCTCAGGGCATCAATTGATGTCACTGAAGTGCACATGACTGTGAGGTCCTAGGGTTTAAGTCCCGTCGGTGGTAGTGCATTAGACACTTGTTAGCGTTCAGTCGTTATCTGGAGGGTAATTCAATCGGCCGGCTGCTCTGATCGGTGATTTTCTGTTGTTTCTCTGAGCATCATCAGGCGAATGCCGGAGAAGTACCCTAAAACAACGGACCGCGTGCGTATCTTTTTTTTTCTTCCTTGTCCTTTCGTTATGCCTTACTTACACACAGACACACACTTGCATGTATTGCACTACCGCGTATGCCGGGAGATAGGTCGGGAGCTTAGAGCTTGTCCCGTCTGGGGCGATGCCCCGTTGGAGGGAGATACCTGATTAGGGAAACCCCGCATGCCGACTGGAAGGTCGCTGCCACATCTCGCCATCCAGCAGGGGAAGATCACCGCCACCTCCCAGCGACAAAACATGCACTACACTTACGGTACCAACGATATCGGTAGTTGACCCTCCCGGAATCACTAAATCAATCAACCTCAGCAACATACTCGAAAAATTCTCCAAAATTCTCGGGTTCGTCAGTTGACCCATGCCGTGTGTAGCGGCGGGGGAGGTGCGTACTGTCTTTAAGTATTCTTACACTACGACAATAATTATCTTTTTCGTAATCACCTGACTCGAAACATCCCTCAGCTGCCAGCTCAGTGGGCGTTTTATCCCATGGGGGGTGTGAAGGCGGGGAAGTACTGTCGATAAGAATTGAGGCATCCAGTGTGAAGGAGCTCACCCACGAAATTCAAAACATCGATGAAGTGACATTCAGTGTGTTCGAAATCGAATACATTCATAAATCTATACTTTGAATTTTGTGGGTCTGCTCTCTCACCGGAAGCCTCAATTCTTTCAGTACATGCAATAATTACCCTTTTAATCAACCGACTC
>BOPP01000054.1:6568036-6583537 GCA_017312745.1 Gryllus bimaculatus
AGACAGACAGAGACAGACAGACAGAGACAGACAGACAGAGACAGACAGACAGAGACAGAGACAGAGAGGAAATTCTAGCTCCCGCGAATTCCCCTAGGACAAAATTTTCATTCATCAGTAAACATTTTCAACGTCAATAGATTTCGCTAAAATTTTGTCTACGGGAATATGCTTACAAATTTAGAATCGATTCACCGATAAATGTTTAGTATCAATATAGCTATAAAAAAATTAATATCAATGTGATGGTGATGATGATGACAATATAAGTCCATTAAGTCCCTAAAAGCGGGGCTCCTGTCAGAACATAGGGGTGGTTCAGCTTATCTCTTTAGATGAACTAGTCCTTAAGAAATTTAATATCAATATATCGATAAAATTCCAATAAATCGAATTTTGTATTCAATATATCGAAATATCAATGTATCGATATTTTTTATATCAATATAGCGAAAAAAATTAAACAATAACTTGCAAAGTTTTCCTTGTGTATAGTCCCAAGGCTTCTTTTTAATTTGGAAGAGTATTTCCCATCCTTTGTACGCTCAGATGTACTGAAATACACTTTTCATGAACTCAGTTGTATACGAGTGAGTGTTTCGTGTTCTCTGTAACGCCAAGTACTCTGATCATTAATTCCGTGATTATGGTGCGTATTAGTTCTAGTAGGAGGGGGCGTTAGTTCGCCCCCGCTGGAACGTGCCATCCGGCGCCAACCTACTCATCTGCGTGCGTGGTTTTCCCCTCCATGTACCTCCCCCAGCGTCAAAATCTCCCAGACGGGAACTCTAGGGTCCCAGCTGGTCTCCCGTATGTCAGTTTTAGTGCATGTAATGCAACGGTAGAGGTTGGGACAAGTATGAGGAAGAAAATACAACGCTCGGCCCGTGGCCCGTTTGTTAAGGTACTACTCCGATACTTGCCTGTATTAATTAGAGAAACAACGAAAATACAGTAGCCGGCAGCTAGAATTCACCTATAGGCTGCGGGTGAATACAATGTATTCTTTTTTAGGTAGTTCACAATCCGCCTCTACCGGGACTCGATCCTAGGACCTCTCGCGGTCAGATATGCTGCAACTGTAGGGGTTGTCGCTGGGCGTCACCCAGTTGATCTATCCCAATGTTCCATTTTCAAACCCATCCAGACCTTTCCAGGGAGACGTATTATACGAGGAGCGTACGCCATACGAGCCAAATGATACTTTCAAATGTCATTGTGTTTTCAAATTTTCTTTTTAGTTTTGAAATTAATAATTTCTCATTTCCACCTAGCATGTGAGAAACATTAACTATGGATAACGTAATCATAAGGGAGAACATTTGGATTTTATTTAAGGTTTCCAAATTGTGTTATAGTCCGTAGATTCCTAATGTGTGATAATTAATTTGAAAACGAGTGAACTTTTACAAAGCGACATACCTTCATAAACGTAATACTTAACGACGTTTCAACATTTGCGTACGTACCATTTTCTGTGTCCTTGGACTAAGCGGCGAAGTGTTTCTTTCAATTTTCACCGCCGTAACTGCTGATGCGCTTACGACTGAGGGAGTCCCTGTCGGAGACGTGGGCGAAGTCATTTGGCGAGGGCGTGCCCAATGGAACTTCCAAGGTCTGCGATGACTCAGCCGAAGCAAGAGGGGCAGTGCTGCATTCTCGCTTGCACGCGAAAAACGCCAGGCTTTCCCACCCCGCCCCGCCACGGATCACGTGGGCGTTAGAAGAACGATAGCGTCGACTCCCCGTTAAACGCCATTCAGCGAAACGTAACGTAAGCAAGAAACCGTCCTGCTGTGCTATTCAGTGCAGCCATTCACAATTATCTTCGTTTAGGGATGTTGGTGCAGCTTGTATCAAACCGTATGAGGGTACCAACACACTGGTGGCAGAATATTCGGCAGTTGCTACGTAGCTAGGACGAGTTCAGCCGCTCTGACGAGGAGAATTCTAGCTCCTCACTCCTGTGGTCAATGGTTTTCCGTTTTTTCTCGTATCAATATCAGGCGAATGCCAAAAACAGTATCTTAACAAACGCGTTTCGTACCGTGCGCGATTTTTTTCTTCCTCTCTGTCTTCCTTGTTGTATCCTCACCCTTTACGTACATACTTCCACTTACATGCATTACTCTACCACACATGCTGAGAGACAATTGGGAAACGTAAGAGATACCTCGCTGGAGACAACCACAAGCCGAAGTTTAGGTTGACTCTGGATCTCGCCATTCAACCCGGGGAAGAACATTCACAGTATTTACTGGACTAATAATCATATCAGTTGACTTGACCTAAACACGATATAATTCATCCAATCAATATGAATATGAACACAGTTACTACGGCAGAGTATGATGCTTCTTCAGAATTTGGAATTGAAAGAAAAGTGATGCTAGTTACCTTCATAAACGGTGTCATTTTCCCATAGCGCAGTAGTTAATCATTTCGGAAACTCATAAAAATTCTTAATTGAAACTTTCTGAAGAGACGATCACTCGAAAAAATCAGGTCACTTAAATAGAGTTCATCCGAAAATGTGTTTACTGTGGAGATAGGAAGATGTATTGTGTTAGCGGAAAAACTGGAAGGAGTAGATTTGTGTACAAAGTAGTGGAAAGATATAAAGGGGACAACATTGTTTCCATAATAATCGATACTCACGTGTATAGGTATAGAATTATAAGAATACTGTATTGAAACTTGAGTAATAATATTTGTACCTCCTGTACATGAGTTTTCGTGGTGGGTATGCTTTAGAAGTGATTTGTGGAGTCGGTCACAACAAGAGTGCAAAGTTAGCAGCATGAGTGCCATGGCGATATCGTTTGTCTTTCCTTTCAGCGTTTTTAAAATTGCCGATTTTAAATTCCTTGCTCTGTTCAGTTCTTACATTCAGAGGCAAAATTAATCTCGAAGGAGAAAGTAAAAAAATTACATTCTCCCATCCAATTAAACCCTCATATCTTACGTTAATTAAGAATACAGGGCGTGAAACATCTCCCGTCAATGCCTTCCATTAGCCCAGCAATGCGAGAAATTGTTCCAAGAATAAATAAAAATAATACTCTAAAAGGATTCTGAAGTTCACGTATTTTGGTTAAAAGGCTTATGCGGTTCTTGTCCGCCCATCTCCCTAAACCAGCCAGTGGCCAGTGAAATAACGGCTGCTGCACTTAACAGAAAGCTGAATGAAGAGCCGATGATTGCCGTAATTAAATCGGGGCCCACTCTTACATATATTTGTACTTGGCCCGAACCTCGTTATTCTGCCCGAACACAAGAGCGCGACTTTGCTTTTCGGATAGAGGAATTTGTGTTTTTTTAAATGGCAAGTGGTGCGGAGGTCTTAGTTGTAAAGATCAGGACTGTAGACGGACGTCGAAAGTTAGAATTCTGAGGACTGGGAACAGTAATATTAAGGATTAATGAGGACATTCGATGCCAGTAAATACTTGTGAGCAACAGTAGGAAAGCAGAAATTACTAGCATTTGGAAGACTGCATTAACACCGAGCGATCTATTTATTGACAAGATTTTTTTTCTCTCCGGATACTTCTCATTGTTTGATTTAATTTATACTGGTATTTCGAACACTGATACTTTGCACATTTCGGAAATATATAAGCAAGTGTTTGAATTCCTGCATACCGGATCTCGATATATTATCGGGATCGCTAAAGCATTGTACGCACTAGGGGGGGGGGGTGCAATCATGACGGGTGTCGGTTCGATTCTTCATCTAAAATTGTGAATATCTGCTGTATGGCTGCCTCTGAAGTCGGAGGGAGAAAGGGAGGTGAAGAGGAGAAGAGAGGAGGGAGGGAAGAGGAGGACCAGAGAGGGGAGGGAAGAGGAGGAGAAACAGGAAAGGAAGTGAGGCAAAGGAGGGGGATGAAGAAGGGAGCAGATGAAGAAGCAAGTCTTGCCAGCCGCGCGCCCCGGCAGGCGCAGTCTCCTTGGAAGCCCCGCCGCCGCCGCCGCTGCCGTTCAACCGAACCCTCTCCGTGCAGACGCGCGCTCTTCCTGCGTGCATGTGCGCGCCGTGCGTGCGTGAGTGCAGTGCGCGACGTCGGGACCCGCATGCAGCCGACGTGCGTCGCCCCACCCCCGGCCCGCCCGCCCCCGCGCCCCGCAGGCTTCCTGCGCGGGGCGCAAGCCGCACACAGCCACACCAGCTGCGCGCAGTGGCTCAGAGCAACACCGGGCAGTACGTCGTCGGTTGCCCGAGGTTGGAGGCCATCCGACACCACGCCTGCGTAAAATGGGTCAATGCCGCCACGTTCTGCGGAGCGGCCGCCTGCCCTGATCGGCCAGTTTCTTTAGTTTCTCAGAATATCGCCAATAGAACGCCGAAATATTACCTCGACAATGCAGACACGGAAGGGGGAGAAGGAAGCGTGAGTGAAAAAGGTGATGGGAAAAAGGAAAACGCAGAGAAATGGGGCAATTAGAAGGATGACGGGGGGAACAAGGAGAAAAAGAGTGTAAAGGCGAGAAAACTATTAGGAAAATTGGAAAGACGTGATTTAGAAAAGGGGAAGGGGAAAAGGGAAAGGAGTAATGATTACGAAGAAAGTGGGAAAATGCGGAAGGAAATTAAGGGAAAAGGAGAAACGATGGAAATGAGGACAAGTGGAGCGAGAAGAAATGAGAAGAAAGTTGAGATGAAAGGGGGAGAAAGGGTGAAATGGAGAAATAAGATAAAGGAAATGGGGAGGATTGAGGAGAAGGGAAAAAAAAAAATGAGTAAAGGAGAAGGGGGAGAAATGAGGGAGAACAGGGGGAACAGAGAAATGAGGGGGAAAGGAAGATAGGGACGTAAGGAGAAATTGTGTGGAGAAGGGAAATTGAAAAGAAGCGAGGTCGGTGCGTCCGCTTTTTGCGTGCTCCCTTCCGCGAAACGTTGGAAGCTAGCGGCGGCGCGGGCGGGCGGGCGGGCGGCGGCCGGGCTGTGGGCTGCTGCCGCCGTCGCATCGCTCGCCCAGCTGCGCGCATGGCCCCTGCCCGCTCCCGCCCGGCCACCACCGCCTCCGCTTGCTGGCGGAGTGCGTCACCGCCCCGGTGAACGCCTCTCCACGCCGCCCGCCCCCCGCCTCGCCCCGCTCAACCCCGTCCCGCCCCGCCCCGCTCTTCCATGCCACATGCTTAACTTCGCCCACTCAGCCTCGACCTCGCCTCGCCTCGCCCCGCCCCGCCCCGCCCCCGCCCCGCCCCTCCCCGGCCCCCGCCCGCGCTCCATCCATCACCGCCACATCGCACTCCACTGTACCCCACCCACTCCACTCCCACCCCACTCCAGTTCCACTCCACTCATACCCACCCCCGACCTCACCCAGCACCAGCCTTTTCCAACCCACCCCGCCCCTCCCCACCTCCTCCTACTCACCCGGCTCTGCTCCGCCCCGCCCCGCCCCGCCCCGCCCTCGCTCGCGGAGTGTACCCTTGCCACTGCGATTCATTTGCCACTCTCCTACTCCTGTTCGGCTTCAGAGCCAACCCTCCCTTCTCCTTCCTCTCTTCCAACCCCACCTCCTTTCCCCCCATCCCACTCTACCCCGCTAGCTACATCCCGCCCCCGACTCCTCGCCCCCGCTCTATACGACACGCCCACTTCTTCACAACCCCTTCCAGCTCGCCCGGTCGCCTCCCCTCCACTGCCTACACACACACTCACATACTCGCTCACTCCCCATTGTTTACTGAACCTACCTAACCACTTGTTCGCTCGTTTTGCTGCTCGCGCTGCACTGCACTGAACTAAACTTCTTAGAACTAGTGCATTGCACTAAACTTCCGTCTAAATACCTCGTTAATCATGAGAACCTAGCAACGCATCCTCTGCGCCTATACTCAGCAACCCGGCGTACAAACTAAGGGGTGATAATTGTTATACGTAGATTGTAACCTTTATTATTGTAACTTCATTAAAGAAGGTTTGTAAAATTATAAACATATTTCAATGAAATAACGAACATTTCGTAAGTCTTTGATAAAATTAATTTCATACCACTAACAAACTTCAAATATTTTGATGTATACACACGGTCGATATGCAAAGGTATAGTCCAGATTATTTACTTTGACTTTTAAAGATTAATTTCTGCTTGCTACGGTACACGTCTAATTATGGACGTTGGTGATTGATTTCAGGCCTACATAGTCAAGGTAATAATTTTTTCCATGACTTTTGCGGAAAGAAAGTATTATAATCTGCCTCCCCAACCAGTATCTTTCGTGTTGACAGCGCGGCAAAGCGCGCTCATATTTTTCACAAAACAGGTGTGTTCTTCAAATGTCCCGTGGAAACCAAGAGCGAGGCCAAGGTCGTCGCAATGTCTACAAGGTTGGGGACACTGGTGTGTGTGTGTGTGTGTGTGTAAGAAGGCGACGACGTGTGACGACAGGTGGTGACGCAATGTGCTGCGTGGTAAACCATGGTGACGTCAGGTGACATGCGGTGACGTGAGGTGACATGCGGTGACGTGAGGTGATTGTAGGCGTGAGTACTGTAGAGCTACACTAGGCTTTATTTAACCGCGCTCTTGACGTAGTTCAGCTGTTCATGGTTTCATCCAATCGGGAGCTTGAACGTCCCCGAAGTGACGTCACTGCAGCGACATTAAAGGTCCCGATTGGATTAAACAGCTGATTTTACGTGCACGACTAAATAAAGCGTACAATGGAGGAGGGTCAATGTTCATTTTTCGGCTCACTTTTTCTTTGAATCTTTATTTCCGTATTATTAGTAAATAAATACAATTTACTACAGAGAGAAAGAAATTTTAACTATAATATTACAGTTGATTTTACATTGAATTATCTACAGATTTACCAGAGAGCTTGGGAATCCTCTTCCTCAATTTACAACAATTCCCGAAATTGTCAGGCCCAAAAAGGGGTAAATCACTAATTCAACTAATTTTTTTCCGAAATGAAATGTTTTATGACGTGAACCTACAAGAACCCGCTTTCACAATTTTCTGAGAGATTGTGACCCCAGGGACGAAGTGGAGAATTTGAATACCTCACTTCGACTGGGAGAACAACCGTGTTTGGCAGAACATGTCGGACGCAGTGCTATCATGTCACCGTCTGGTTTGGTTAACGGCTATTCTCCCCAATGCGAGTTCAGCCGAACGCTGATACAATTCGATCACTGCCTAAAGGCCGCTCCTCACATGCGGCATTAAGTGAATCCCGAGCAACCGCTCGCCGAATCCCTTGTAGTATGGACGGGTTGCTTACGATTCGCCAAGCGCCGAACATTCGGTTTTCGCCCTACCCACCGCGTGTCGGTCTTTAGGGCACATCAAAGGGAGCGGACATTCGCCGAACACATCAGCTGTTCAGGATTGGGCGACCAATAGCTTGCTGCTCGGCGAATGCCGAATCTCTGGAGCCGCCTGAAGGCGGCTATCGCAGTGGGGCTGATTTTGGCCGAAATGTCGATCGTCCGAAGTCGGACCATTCCGTCAGAGGGTCGGATCTGCTCAAATACATACGGATATCAAAAAATGGTCATAGTGAACCCGCACGATGCCTTCCGACGGCGCCTGAAAACATCGGCTGTTGGAAGATGATCTGTAGTAGAACGGCGTCAAATCTCGTCATTCAGCAGGAGAAGACTATTGCCACGTCCTGTGATAAAAACACGCACTACACTAATGGGATTAACGATCAGAGCAGTTGACGCGCCCGACAACACGAAATAATCAATCAATCATTCAATCAATGATTGAATCAATGATTCAATCAATCATTCAATCAATGATTCGCTCAATCATTCAATAAATGATTCGCTCAATCATTCAATCAATCATTCAATCATTCAATCAATCATTCATTCAATCATTCATTCATTCATTCATTCATTCAATCATTCATTCAATCATTCATTCAATCATTCATTCAATCATTCATTCAATCATTCATTTAATCATTTATTCAATCAGTTAATGAAGTCGGACGATTTGGTGCGCGGACGTTCGGTAACGAACGGCCGACATTTCGGGTGCACTGCGATCGCAGCCTTGCGGGGGCCCCCAGCCGAATCGCGGGCGGGCGGGCGGGCGGAGGGGGGCGAGGGGCAGGGGGGTTGAACGCAGCTGGGCGTGCGACGCAGTTCGTGGGGCGGGTCGCGGGTTCGGGCCCTGGCCCGGGCGGGGCGACCAGGAAGCGAAGCTGCGCCCGGCAACAGTTGCCTCAGCCTGCGACCAACTGAGGCGCCCGGCGCCGCCGCGACACGTCGCTGAAAATGCTGCATTTACATAACTGCGTAACCGTCATTGTGAGCTCATGAAATGAGTTGATGGAGGTGTGGACGTAATTAATTATTGAGATATGTAATTTGTACTTAGTGACTATATTAATATTTACTGTTGACATTTTATTAATTGTATAAAATTAGCTGGACTAGTACGAAATGTCCACCCTTCGTAAATCATTACTGAAATTTACTTCCTACTGGAAGCCAACATGCCTTGAACAGTGCGTTACAAACTCGTACGCCCAATACTTTGCGTCAGTAAACTTTTTAATATTGCCAAGCGGAGGTATTAAATTGCACAGAAAATCAAAGAGTCTCATCATTTTTATTGTGGAAGATTACTTTATTCCCTAAATTTAATTTTATTATTTATTTATATACTATTCCTTAAATGTAAGTTTACATAGCGTTCGAATTTGTGCGCGTTTCTGACCACCCATGTCATGGAACCCAGCAGTGATAAATCTCGAAAAATGTATTTGCTGTTGCTCCTTACCCTGTATTATAATCCTCAAACACTTACTTTTTTCGTTGTAAATGTCTCTGTATATCTCGCTACTTTTGTCATTTTTGACCTTTCGACTTTGGTTCCCGTCCAAACTATTTTGACACCTTTTGCCAGTATAGTAGTGTATCGACCACGAAACGAATCATCAATAATTTGCATGTTCACGACAGATATCATAATTGTGATAATATGAATATAATAAACAGGATGTTTACGAAATGAACCACTAACTTTCAGAAATGGCATTTTCATTTCTAGATCAGTAATTAAGGTGAATTATGGACCCAGAAATACATAGATTTGAGTCTTTGGAAAATCTAAAAGTGTGTGTGTGTGTGTGTGTGTGTGTGTGTGTGTGTGTGTGTGTGTGTTCCTCCGCTGTTTATTATAAGCTACTTTCACGTGCGTGCATTTAACAACTCGTCGAACAGTACGCAATGCATCAAGCATTTTTGATGATATTCGACACTCAATGCTAAACGACCGTAACAGAATGTTCAGTTAGAAGAAGGTCTTTAGTTACTCTTTCATCTGAAACGTGAACTGATACTTCCAACATTCCAGTGTTAGCAGTGTCGGATTGCCCTAGCGTTCCTTGGACGTCGGATAACTCCCCAGTTACTTTAGATACTGTAGCATGCGATGTGTCAGCAGACACCTACCACATACTTTCATTCAACTACGCAACTATAGAATTCTAGAATCGTGTAATTACTTTTTCTCTCGACATAAGAAGATCATTCTCAAATTGGTTGCGCACAATTCAAAAAATGGTCTCCCGCGATATGTGGTTGTGCAGGGCGTGTGTGTGAATAAGTAAGAATAGGCCATGGAAGATGAAAGAAATCGCGTGCGGTCCGTGGCCCGTTTGTTTGGGTACTGCTCCGGCGTTGATCGGAGAAATCACGGAAAACTCCCGGTCAGAGCAGCCGGCCGCTAGAATTCTGCTCCAGACAGCAGCTCTCTCGACCAATCTATGTAGGTAGCGACGAAAATTCTGTCTCCATCGGGATTCGAACTCTAGAACCTCCCGGTCAGAAGCGCTGCAATGACAGAAATTGATGGCGTGAGGCCGGTAAGTAATCGGTGAGGATTGGACGAGGACGAGTTGCGCGCTGTCTGTTGCCCGTTTGTTAGGGAACTACTCCGGTATTCGCTCGTTTCTAATCGGAGAAACCACGGAAAACTACCGATCAGAGCAGCCGGCCGCTAGAATTCCCCTCCAGACATCGGTTGAATTCGACCCAGCCGTTCAACAAGTGTTGAAAATCTTGCCTTCATCGCGATTCGAACCATAGGACTTCCCAACTAGATGCACTGCACCGTGCCTGGCCAAGCTTTGCGCTTTGGGGCGCTCTAGTAGCAATTATTAAGTAACATAATTAGCATTAAACTTTACCAAAAAAGAGGCTGCCAGAGGGTTCCGACAGCGAGTGCGTGCGCACGACAATGGACGAGCGTTAAGCGCACAAAATTAATTCGGCAGGTAATGAGTTAATCGGAGAAGCCACGGAAAACTCCCGATCAGCGCAGCGGGCCGCTAGAATTCTCCTCCAGACAGCGACTGAATTCGACCCACTACGTACGTAGAGTTGAAATCTTACATCTGCCGGGATTCCAACCCTAGGACGGAGGCGGTGCAGCGTGCCTGGCCAAGGGCAGGCGGCCGGCTTGTCTTGCAGTGCTCCGACCGGGCGGGCGGTCCGCCAGGGGCGCGTCGGTCGGGTGGGCCGGCCATTCGCGTGACTCTTTGCAGCGCCCCCGCCGCTGTCATTTTCTCCATAATTACCGCGTCCTTCCCAAGAAATTTCTTTTCTGCGAGCGCTTGGGAATTAGAGGGGGGAAACTTCGCAACCGGTCATTTGAATGGGCTACCTTACGACCAAGGCAAGACGTTCTTGGGTATCTGTTTCACTGGACAGGTGTCGGTATGAGAAAAAAATGTGTTAATTGGATATTGAAATCTAAAGCTAGTGTTAATAAGCCCTTACCGAGCGTGGCAGGACATGTAGTTAGTAAGCAACTGAAACGAACAAATTCGGAATGATTCTGAGTGTGTAGATAGGTTTCTTTTAGATTTGAATGTCGAGTGAAACGAGAAGTTCCGAGTTGCGATTTGAGGATTCGAACGTCCCATCGTTAAACAATAAACAACAGCAACCGACAACGGCAAATATAATAATTGATTTCGCTAATTCTGGAGGTGTCGGAGTTAACATTCGGTGTGTATTGTTTTGTAACGTGAAATTCGCAATTGTTATTGACGAATGGAGAGAACTTTGGGTTTTGTTTTGTTTTGATAAAAGAACTTAAATTGGGTTTTGAGAAGGAGTAATTTCTAATCGTGAAAAATTTCTTAATGAAGGGTTTCAGCGTAATTAAAATTGCAGGCAGCGTCAGCACTGATAACAGCGAGCGTGAAGGCAACGCCTTACGTCCCGAGTGTTCCAATCCAGTCCCGGCAAGACGCCAGACATTTATTGGATGTCTCAAACATCGGTGAGTTTGTGCCGAGCCTGCCAGAATCGAATTTCTATTCCAACTTCTGTTGTCTTCACTCGACCTGCCGGACAAAGGGCACGGGACCTGTCGGACAAAGGGCACGAAGCCTGTGGAACATAGGGCACGGAACCTGTCTGACAAAGGGCAGGGGGACCTGTCTGACAAAGGTCACGGGACCTGCCGGACAAAGGGCAGGGGGACCTGCCGGACAAAGGGCACGGGACTTACCGGACAAAGGGCACGGGACCTGCCGGACAAAGGGCAGGGGGGCCTGCCGGACAAAGGACAGGGGGACCTGCCGGACAAAGGGCACGGGACTTACCGGACTAAGGGCAGGGGACCTGTCGGACAAAGGGCAGGGGACCTGTCGGACAAAGGGCAGGGGACCTGCCGGACAAAGGGCAGGGGACCTGTCGGACAAAGGGCAGGGGACCTGTCGGACAAAGGGCACGGGACTTACCGGACAAAGGGCACGGGACCTGCCGGACAAAGGGCAGGGGGACCTGCCGGACAAAGGGCAGGGGGACCTGCCGGACAAAGGGCACGGGACTTACCGGACAAAGGGCACGGGAACTTCCGGGCAAAGGGCAGGGGGACCTGTGTGTCAAAGGGCAGAGGGACCTGCCGGACAAAGGGCAGAGGGACCTGTCGGACAAAGCGCTGGGAATCCCAGGATCTGTCGCAGCAAGGACGCGGGACCTGTCGGCGCTACAAAGCTTCGCTTGCGCACTCGTTGCTCCCCGCGGCAGCGCGCCCGCTAGAAGCCGCCGTGCAGGGCCTTATCACCGCCGGTGCACTTCGCGCGATAACCCACCCGTCGCACCGCCGCGTTCGCGCCGCTGTTTGTTTACCTGCCGCCACAACCGCCGCGGCCGCCGCCTTCCTTTGTTTTGGCCTGTTTTCTTTTTTTTTTTTTCTTCTCTCGCCCGCGGCGAGGCGCTCTCGATTCGCGATTCTCGCGGATTTGTTCCGCCGGTTTTGCGCCGACGGAGCGCCCCTCATTCAGTAAATGATCGCGTTTGCTTTATTTGCGGGGAACCGGGATCCCGTTGCATACACTAATGTAGGTTACCCTCCCAGCGGACTAGGCTTTCATTGGTTTCGGTTTACCAAACGCGCGATCTTGCCGTGACGTAACGGATAATTACATACGTATCTTTTTATTACTCCTAAATGGCGGTTTGGTCGAAGTACGCCTGTTCTGCAAGCGCGCGTGGGTTTTGATATGAGAGTTTCGTTTCATAACGTAATTTGCAACGCTTACTTCTGGTTGCATTCCTGCGGGCTCGCGAATCGAATGCACGGGTGAGTGAAATGACTTATTTCTAGCTGTCAGAAGTTAATAACGTGGTTAGAGAACCGACAAATTGACTCAACGGCTGTTTGTCATGGCCTCATCTCATAAGCTGTCGTTGCCCATGTAGAGGAATATCAATAGAATGTTGTGAGTATTTTTTTAAAAATATGCAAAATTGTTTAAAAGAGATATGGAAGGAACGACAGGAGTACTACCCGCTAAATTATTCAGCGGAGTTTATTGCTTTTTATCAAGGAAATGTATGTTGGAGATACTATGTAGCAGTTAACAAACTCGTAAAAGCAACTTATTATAATAATTCCATTAATGGGGTAAAATGTACTTCCCACATGTACTTTGCATATTTTCGTGACGGAAACGTAGCAAAAATAGGCGATATGTAGACCAATGCAGAAGTTATAAATCTGATTTATACAGGTTACATGATGGAATATTTCACTGTACAATAATTTTCATTACGCCACGCTGATACTGTTTATAATAGTGAGTGAGGGGAGAAATGAGTACTATGCTTATCCATATACGTGCGCTGTCTGAAACAAGAGGGAGAAGTAATACATTTCTGGACCCCCTTTTTCTATTCAACTTTTTTTACTTACATTTCTTTATATTAACTGCAGAACGCAGTAAGAGCAAGGGCCTCCAGTTTGAGCAGGGAATTATTAATACTTTTTTTAAATGAAGTGATAGGACGATCACAAATATACCCGAGGCGGTATTCGAACCCACGATCCTTCGATCCGAGATCGCCACGACACTTCTGCCTTAGCGATCTCGGTTACCCGGCTACTCGGATTGACAACTTACATATTTTACTAGTAAATAAATAAATCATTACCGTGAATGAAAATTTAACATTAATGATACAATTAGTTAATACTATTGAATTTATGTCGAACCGTTTACTTGTTGCCAAGAGGTTTGTCGCGTAACAATTCCCCAACTTGTTCGGTTAAAGAGGAGAAAATCTGGGATTGAACATCTTGTCGGAAATAAAATGGTTTATTGCGGGCTACGGGTCCACTTTCAAAACTTTCAAGGGGCCATGACCTCCCTTCTGCGATCGGCAAAGTAATGATCGAACACTTTTAAAACACCTCACCCATTTAGGCGTTTTATTATCATTATTCGTATTATTGTTTTTTTATCTTGTCTATCATGTATGTGAATACAAGAGCATCCAATGGAAATTTTGATGGGCAAATGAATGAAGTTAGAGCGCATTACGAGTAAAAGGAGAGTCGTGGGGAAATCTAGCACAGACCCCCTTGGTTCACCACAAATTCCGCGATGTGTAGCCGGGCTTTTAGCCCCCATTCCCAGCGGTGGAAAGCTGCTTCGCCGCCTTTTGCGACGGGAGCGGCCCGTGTGTTTGGTCGCTGTAATATTCTCTCATTTGCGACTGATCTTACTACCGCGCAGGCGTGCTTTATTTGTCTCGGCGGAGTACAATTAGGAATTTTCCAAATTGCCCGTCGCCGCAACCAATCGGAGACCTTCAAACCTCAGCGCGCTACGAGCACTGAACTCGCGCACGAATAACCTATCCAACCTATTGTGAACTGACCCGCGCTTTTCCAGTAGGCAAGCTTCGTTGCTTTGCAACGTAATGAAATCCCCGATGACGAATGCAAGACGGGTTTTACTTCATCAACCCAGTTCTTCCACGTGGCAGAGTTCTTTTACTTTCTCGCCTTACGAATTCTTCGTTTAGTGTTCAGATGTGGCAGGTATTACTCCAGACTACTCGCAGGGATTGTATTTCATACTTTTAATTCATTGAGTTGACCATCACGAGCCAATTCCAAATTATACCCTTGCCTGGGTTCAGAATCTTGTGATGTCGACGGAAAAAACCTGTATAGTAGCACAAAACGTGACTTTGGAAGCGAGTAATCAGTGGATACATTGTCCAGGAATGAGCTCATTGCCTTCAAAATCATAATTATTTAGTGTCTGTTGGGGTATTTACTACATTGAATAATCCGATTGAACATGTATCAAATTGGAGAAATTAGTTGGGTTCAATATGGGAATCGAAACTACAGTCAATTCAGGCGTTCGGATGTAAATAATGTGCGACATTTCCGACAAAATCCATAAAATGGTGAAAGGAGTGTGGCGAAATTTTACGTGGTCGTCAGACGGAAGAGCAGGCCTGATGTCCTGAGTCTCCCCACGTAAAATTATTGCATGCATCATTGATCTGAATTGAAAGGAAATATTGTCCTTTATGAAGAAGAGGGTATAGCTCCGTCTTGTTCCTCTTGATTTAAAGAAAATGCAACGAATGTCAGTGATACTCCTCTTGTAAATCATGGATGAAGTACTTCATCACGTGTAAAACTGCGGTTTCAAAATGCATTTTCCTGCGAAAATTGAAAGTACTGTTACCATTAATTACACCCCAAAGCCTCACAATCGAAAAACCTCGCATCGAAATATACAGCAACGATACCGGCAGCATAACAACGCCCATACAGACAATGCATTTTCCTGCGAAATGGCACTGTGTCTGTTGCCATTATTCACAGCCGATCGCCTCTATTCAAAACCGAAAGAAACACCCTTGATACCAGAGTCACATCGACAGTACAGCAACGCTCGTATTGCCGCACGACAGAGCACTAAATCGGGGCGTGCGGAAACCTCCACAATACCGATCTGCAATTCGAAGCTGTCGGGCCCACCTGGGCGGAGGGGAGGGGGGCGGGGTCGCAGCGGCTCCGGGCCAGGCGCTGGAAGCCTGCCTCGCCGCGATGCAGCGAGCAGACGGGCGGGCCGGCCGGGTCCCTGTGAGTCCGAAATGCGAGCGAATGAGCGGTGGCCCCCGGGGGGAGGGGGCGGGGGCAGGAGCTATCAAGAAGAGGACGACGACCTCGAGGGACACGAGGGACTTCAAGATCTGTG
>BOPP01000054.1:6602157-6622192 GCA_017312745.1 Gryllus bimaculatus
GCAGCGCGCCGCTGCTGTGCTGTCGTCCGCCTTATCGCGGCGCGTCGCCGCTGGTTGCGCTCGCCCAAACCCGCTTTTTCTCAGTTTCGGGAACGGCGCCGCCGCTCCGGGAACGGGTTTGCGGGCGCGCGCTGCGTGTGGTACTGTACCGCGCGCGCTGCCGCGGAGGCCGGGCGGTCCTGGGTTCGAGGTTCGACAACGGCGCGGGCCGGCGGCGATGCCGAGTTTCGACGCCCCGCCGGAAGACGGGACTCGCGCTGTCGCTCGGTGGCTGAGAGTAGAGAGAGAGAGAGAGAGAGAGAGAGAGAGAGAGAGAGAGAGAGAGGGGGGTCACAGAGGGTCAGAAAGAGAGATGGGGGAGGGAGACAGAGGGGGCAGAGAAAGTCAAAGAGGGAGACAGAAGCAGAGAGAGGCAGTGTGCCAGAGAGAGACAGACGGACAGACAGAATGAAGAGCAGAGCGAGACAGACAGACAGAATGAGGAGCAGAGCGAGACAGAATGAGGAGCAGAGCGAGACAGAAAAAGGAGCAGAGCGAGACAGAAAAAGGAGCAGAGCGAGACAGAAAAAGGAGCAGAGCGAGACAGACAGACAGAAAGAGAAGCAGAGCGATGCAGACAGACAGAGGGGGCTGAGAAAGTCAAAGAGGGGGACACAAGCAGAGAGAGACAGTGTGTCAGCGAGAGACAGACAGACAGATAGACAGACATACAGACAGACAGAATGAGGAGCAGAGCGAGACAGAAACACAGATAGACAGAAAAAGGAGCAGAGCGAGACAGAAAGAAAGAGGAGCAGAGCGAGAGAGAGGGTAGAGAAACAGAGAGACGGAGACTGCAGTTGCTGGTTGTTCCCGTGCCTTCCTCCAAACCATTGAAGGCGGATAATAGAGCGGTATCATAAATATGACGGCCCCCGATAGACAAGGTTCTCTCTGACTTCTTGTCAATTTTAACGGGACAGCATTTTGACTGTCTTTGAGGTGTCGTGTATCTGTATGTAAAATGCGAATGCCACAATTTCAATATAATCACATGAAATTTTCGACAAACCTAGTTCAAAAATTGTTTTGATATGCTGTATATATGTCTACAGAATTTCAATATGTCAAAACATTATTTTCGCAACAAAAAAAGGCGAATAGAGCCTTGCCGTCAGAGGCGCTATTGTCACGGCTGAAAAATCCTGCGTATTGCTTCTTCATTTTCTTTCATAATCTGTCAAGTGTCATTGCAGGCGTCTAAAGGGATCTTATGACCCATCCTCCTTTATATGGATTCCTGTTGTACAAGTTGCCGTAGCAGACGAAAACACAATTGAGATGAAGCGTCTGGGGAAAATGTATTGCTTGCATGACCAGCTTAGGGACGTACTCTGATTTATGTTTTCATGGTTCCACAAAATGAAACCTTTTTAACCATTCACTATATTAAATAAATATAAAATTCGAGACAATTCATTCTTGTGTCAGCTTGAGGACTTGTTTGATACCAAGCAGTGGATTTTTCTCCCTTCTTCTGAGACAGCAATCTACTACGATATCATCTATCGTCACCGGGTTCGCATGTTTTGCAATTCGTGACGAACAGAGGTTTATGGCAGCCGAATTTTCTCGCGACTCGTTCATTTCATTGGCGACTCATTTATCTGTCTAATTGAACCTAGTGACCTCAACTACGACGTGACTGTAGTTTCAATATTAGATTAAACTATCCTTGGGCTGAGTGATGTAATCGGCAGAGGATAAAGTGATAAAGTGATGCTTCAGAGCATCAAGTGATATCACAGCAGTGTCTCTGACTGGGAGGTCCGAGGGTTCGAGTCCCGTTGGTGAAACGATTTTCGGCACTACCTGGATACGAGGGTTTGGCTTCTGTCTGGAGGAGATTTCTACGAATATTACGGCGGTAAATAATTTACTGTGCATGTGACGGTTGAGGGTGTAAGCTTAGTCAATTAGTAAATTTTAATGGATACATTTTTTTCGACTACAAGCAAAGAAAGTTAATACAATCTTCACTATTAGCATCGTTGGAAACACTGGATGTGGGCTGCGACATCTTTGCCAATGTTTATATAAAAACATGCCATGTTTTAAACATCGATTATTGACTTCGATTTTTTTGAACATCTATGTTTTGTTATAAATGCTTTTACATTGTCAATGAAATAATAAATGATGGTGACTCTGTTTATGTGTTCGAATCAAACGAACACAGTCCTTCATAGAACAGACGCGCCAGACTCTCGTCTGAGATGATCCAGACATTCTGGTATTTCCTTCGTCTTTTATCGTATTTTGCTCGTGAAGAGGAGTTTTCTGAGTTTGTTTACGGTTAAATTTTAATTATAAATAAATGTGCATGGTTACTCTCAAATTAAATTTTGTTGCGGACGAATTTAATGTTCGAAGTTATTAAACCTGCCTGAAATCATCGATGTTTAAAAACGTAGATGGTTTTGGGGGATTAACATCAATGCTTTAATTTTGAACATCGGTGTTTGGTAACAACTATGTATTATTGTCAATGTCTCAATGAGAGTTGAGCGTGGAGATTGAGAACGTGGAAATGGTGGTGAGGAGGATGGGTTGGAGGACGGGTGGGAAGAGGACGGGTGGGAGGAGGTCGGGTGGGAGGAGGTCGGGTGGGAGGAGGACGGGTGGGAGGAGGACGGGTCGGAGGAGGTCGGGTGGGAGGAGGACGGGTGGGAGGAGGACGGGGTGTGCTCTCCCACGCGTCGTCCGCGTGACCGAGTGAGTGGCCGCCCCCGCCTCGCGCCTCAGTGACTCACCCGCAGGAGCGGCCTGCTCACCCACCGACACACTCCCACTCCCACTCCAACCCACTCACCCACACACACTTCCTTTTCTCGAAACCTCGTTTTTTTGGGGGGGAATATACATATGCAGCTACTGTGGTGGGTCTAGCCAGGAATTACCCGAAAGTTCGCCGTATGCTTTCCTTTCTCTCCGAAGAATAGAGTATATTCGAGTCTTAGACTCCTGGCTAGTCTGTCTAGGCGGATGTACACCGCTGGCAGGTCACAGGTTTGATCCTATATTTGACAACTTTTGAGGTGGAGGATCTAGGAAGCTACCTAGTTTGTCTGACCTACGAGTTCTCGGATGGTTAAGCGTTGTATTCATCCTTACCGCGAAATTTCTGTAATATGGTGCAATCCGCGGCTCTTTCGTAGTTTCTCTAGGCGTAAATACGCAGCCGGTAAAGCGCAGGGTTCAGCCTTCCCTTGACGCCTCTTATTCTTGGAGATCGTTGACAGCTACCGGATTTGGCTAGTATGGTTGGGTACACTCAGCATTTGCATCTTCAATTATTTCGTAGTATCCAGTCCTAGACAATTGCCTAGTTTCCCTAGGCTAGGCAGATGTACTCAGCTGGTAAGACGTAGGCATCCTGCTTCTCTTTCTCTTTGACGTTTCTTGTTCATTGAGGACCTAGAAAACTGGCTAGATTCCGCATAGGCGGAAATTCACAGCTGGAAATTCGTGAGCCTCATTCTCCTTTTGACGATTCTCATTCTTTGAGGATCTAGAAAAGTGTCTAGTTTGACCAGATAGAGCTACTCAATGGTTACACGTGGGATTCATCGTTCTCTTAAAGAATGTCGTTCTGTGGTCGGCAGCTACGTGCAGATGCTCTGTCTAGAAAACAACGTTGAGGGCGCAGCCTGTCTCTCGTGGCTTGGGCGAACAGTCCTTCGCTCTCGGTTTTGAACTGAGCGTGGGACGATCTACGGCAGTGACTCCTCGCTACGCAATGTTCAACTAATTCTCGCTTTTGGCGCCTCGTTCCGTGTGACGTAATCGTGCTTCCAGAGTGTCACCTCCCGCGTATTCTGAACGAATGGTGACATCATTTTCAACCAAGACGGAGGGGAAGCTGCCCAGCGACAGCCGACGATAAATGGTGGAGGGGGGGGGCGGTGCAAACAAAATATTAGCGCCGGTCCGGATGGCCGAGATCGCTATGGCAGTAGTGCCGTACTGATCTCGGGCCGAAGGATCGCGGATTCGAATCCCGCCTCGTGCATGTTTGTATTTGTGTTAATCCTTCAATCATCTGCCATAACCATATTATGACATATTCTCAATTACCACACCGTTAAATGCAACAGAGGTCGCTAATGACCTAGATATTGATGTGACGTTAAATAACAAAAATATATTAGCGCTTGAGAAGTTAATTTGTTTTTTATTAATTTATTCATTCATTTAACGCTGTTTTCTTTGTTTTATTTAGTGAGGGACTGGTGTTGCGACCGTGGTTCAAACCCCGACGAACTTGCGGTTGACAATACGTCTTCGGAGTAGGTTTGTTCACGGTTCTATGGGTCTCCGCCTTTATTCCTCACTCGTCATTCATGACATCAATACCACTTATTCATCAACATCATTCTGCCACTCCAGGTATCACTGTGTAGCTTAGATTTATTCACTGATTATGGATTCCAGGCGTGTCAATTACTAAGGCCCATTAGTTTCGTAAATGTAGTGCATGTTTTATCGCGTGAGGTGGGTACTTTTCCTATGCTATATGGCAAGATCCAGGACCGACCAACTGGTCGCTTTGCAGGGGTCGCGTTCGCCCAACCAGGTATCTCCCACCAGCGAGTCACCGCAGCAGCAGGGTCATGCTCTAGGCTATCGAATGGTCTACGGGTATGCGTGGTAGTGTCGTGCATGTAAGTGTGTGTAAGGAAGGGGTGGGGATAGGGCAAGGAAGGGAAAGGGAAAAATCGCGCATCAGGGCAGCCGTCCGTTAGAATACTCCTCCAGAGAGCGGCTGAACTCGATCTCGCTAGGTAACGTCGAAAATACTGCTGCTGGGACTCGAACACGAAGACTTCACGATCAGAGGAATAGCAGTGACGTCAATTGATGCCCTGAGTGACCTGAACTGGTGCGTCGTTCAATATTTGTGATTCCACGTTATGAGAAAAAAATGTATCCACAAGATATACCTTGTCTTCGAATGCGAGTTCTCATCTCATGTAGTAAAATACAAAGTCTTGTGCTAAATTTAGGTTGCCGGCCAAAGTGCCAGCTTCATCCATAGGTTAAGTTAGAAATAAGTTAGTAAGAATGCACTGCCCCCTTCTTTGCCGCATAAGCCGTAGAGCTGCGGCGTATGTTGTACCCCAACTCGAAAATAAACTTCCGCCTCGCCAGGGCTACTGGCGGGGGGAAAGTTGAAAAAAAAAAAAAGTTCTCATTACGCCATATTTTGCAACAACTCTTTTGTATCGATTGTTCTCAACTCACGTCAACTGTTAAAAATTCGACAACCGCGAGGAGCAGCATTTCCTTCCTCTGGTTGCATCAAGTGGAAGCGCAGTCTAAGAAAATGGCCTACGTGTACTTCGACTGTTCTATAGTGACCGATGACATTACGTCATTGTCACAGCTGCTGCCTTATAAAATGAACCTTTTGAACAGTGGCAAGCACTTTTCAGAGATAATGATCTCCGTTGGGAAGGACGTTCGCGAATTAATTTTAAAAAATAATCGTTTTATACGGCAGGAGGTGCAAGAATGGCGTAATGTCATCGGCCACTACAGAAAAATGGAAGAATAGACGTTGGGGAGTCGCTGGCGTCCAGCCGCGTCGCGCTCTTTGTGTGCGCGTGCGCCCCCCCCCCCGGCGCGTGCGTGGGAGGCGCGTGCGAGTTGGTGGACCCGAACAACGACGCCCTCACGGAGGACTGCGACACTGACTCACTGCGCGCCGTGCGTCGCTGAGTGTGCTGTGCTGTGCTCGCGAATGGCCACGGTGTCGCTGGGGCCCACCCGGTGCGGCCGTCTCTCCGCGCTCCCTTCAGGGGCCTCCCCTCCCTCCCACACACACACTGAGGTGGCCCAGGGCGTCTACGCCTGTCACTGCAGTGCCTCTGACCGGGAGGTGCCGACGGTGGCGGCGTTTTCGACTTAGCGGCATAGCGAAGTCGCATTCAGCCGCTGTCTGGAGGGGAGTTTTAACGGACGGCTGAGTTGATCGGTAGTTTTCTGTCGTTTCTGGGATTAATAGCAGGCTAACGATGGAGCAGTACCTTCGCAAATGGGCCACGCGTTACGGGTGATTTTTCCGTCCTATTCCTTGGTCTATCCTTACGCCTTTTCTTACTCAATTTCGGGTGAAACCCCGCGAAAGCCGAGGACGTATAGTTCGGCGCCGGATCTAGCTGGAGAACACTGCCACATACGTGATAAATACTTGCACTATATTTACGAGAACTACCATAACAATTGGCGCACCTGCGAAGACGAAATAATGAACCAGCACGGATAACTCGTTCCGGTTTATCCGTTCGGGGAAAGGCGAATGTAGTATGCACGAAGAACTGAAGGGCTCTGCCAATTCAAATGATGGAAGAATGTTCGGGCCAAAGACGGAAGGACAAATGGAGGATGAAGCAGATGTGGTGGAAGGGTGGGGAGAGGAATCCGAAAAAAACGAGGAACTTTACTGAACGCAATTTATCCATCACAAAATCCACATGGATCGACCGGGCATTGACCTCTGCTCCCTGCGGTGGGAGACGTGCGTTCTGACGATTTGCCTGCACAAAAAGTTACGGGGTGAAGGCAGAAACATAGGACGAGGCGTGAGGTGTGGGGAGGCCGGGTGTCAGCGATGGAACCGCGAAGGGTTTCAGGCCTTATCTTCTGCTTGACCACGCAAATTTCGCAACGCTCCTTCCGCCATCCAACAGCACAAAACGTATCACTCGAGCGACGTTATAGGCGCTTAGAATTTATCTCATAGGCTTCAAGATCTTTTACACGCATTAAATCTACAACATTATACAGCCGGCTTTACTTTCCCTCCGTAGGGAAGCGTACGGAGATGTGAAAAATTGACGGCTTGTCTCGGATTTGTACCCGCGAATGTGGGTGTAACAGTCCGATTGGCTAGCCGCTCCAAGGAAGCCACGGAGCGATCGGGATGGCCCGAGGAGGGGCGCGCTCTGCCGGTGGCCGGCAGGCGGGGAGACGGCGCAGTGCGGCGAGGAGCGGCGGTTCCGCGTGACGCCGGGGCCAGGCACCCGCGCGGGCAGAAATAGCCCCGCCGGCCGCTTCCGGACGGCCGCCCCGCGCTAAAGCGGGGCCACTCTGAAGCGCCCCGCGCCGGCGCTCGCCCGCCTCGGTCCGCCCCGCCCGCCCCGCCCCGCCCCCGCCCCCCCGCCCTTACGCCCCACGCCGCCCTACCGCTCCCCCGCACCCGACTCCGCTCCGCGTGCCCCGTCCCCCCCAGCCTTCAAATCCCCTCGCTCTCGCCGGCCCGCTCCTTTCTCGCTCCGTCTAGCCACAGACGGCACCGCAAATGACGCACCTACAACCACCCCTCCCACCCCGCCGCCGCCCCCGCCCCAACCCCGCCCCTCCCCGCACCCTACGCCACGCGCCCCGCCCTGACCTCCCGCCCCGCCTACGCCCCCCCGCCCGCCCCTACGCCCCGCCCCGCCCTACGCCCTCGCCCCGCCCTACCCCGCCCCCCCCGGCCCTAACGGCCCCCTTCCCCGCCCCGCACTACCCGCCCCCACGCTTGCCCCTAGGCCTCGCCCCACGGGCGGCTCTACGCGCCCCACGACCTGACGCCTTGGCCCCGCCTCGCCTCCCCGCCCGCGCCTCCGCCCCCCCTCGGCCGCCGCTCGGCCCCGCCCCACTCTCGACTCCGCCCCGCCCCCGCCCCCTCTTCCATAGTTGACGTCACATCCGCCCCCGCGCCGAACGCCCCGCTCTGCCCCGCTCCACCACCCCAAAACTCCCCTCCCTCCCTCTTCCCATGGGCCCTTCACCGCCCCCGCCCGCCCCAGCGCGCTCTTCCCACTCCTCGCTTCCAATCCGTTCCGTCCCACCCAAGCCCTTCCACCCTCCACTCCCCGCCACTACCCTCGCCCGCCCCCGCCCCGTCCGAGGGCCCCGTCTCCGCTCCCGAACCCGCTGCTTGGACCTCTCTCGACATCGACCCACCCTAATTCCCGCCCCGACTCAACCTTTCTTTGCGCTCCGACCCCACCTCACTTAACTCATCGACTAACCCGCCCACTGACGCGAACTCTCAATCACCCCCCCCCCCCAGCTCTGACACATGGTCCACTGAAGCGTCCCCGCTTACCAAATAACGGCCAGCCCCGCCGCACGCCGCCCCCGCCGCTCTCCTCATCGTATCGCATCCTCTCCCCTGCTACACCTCGTCCCCTCCCCATTTCGTTTCGCTGCACACCGTCCCTCCCTCCCGTCCCCGCCTCGCTCGATCACTCGCTCCAACACGCTCTGCACGCGAACACGCTCCGTGACAAACGCTTGGCTACAGCGAAGGGATCAATAGCGCACGTCAGGAGTGAGCTGTATATGAATGGGTGATCATGCAAAAAGTGGTACGTATCACAATAGTTTTGTTAAGTTAGTGAGACAGCGTGTCTGTCGATTTGAATAGGCAGTTTCACTCGCCTCGCTCGCCCTTTCCAAGTTGACGGCGAGATTCCGTAATGCGGTCTCCGCGATTGATGTAAAAGACGCGGGCGCAACGCAAACCTACCAATGCATTTTACACAGTTTACAGATACGGCCTCATCCACATGACAGATACTACTCTCTCACTTCTCCCATGTGAGTTCTACTCTCTCACTTCTCCCATGTAAGTTCTACTTTAGTATTTTTACTTATATACTCGCATTCCTCACATATCTCTATCCCCGTCTAGTTAGATCACCATCATCCCTCGATTTACCATCCCATTCGTCCAATCTCACTCTCTCTAAGCTTTCCCATATCCCCGCACCTCACGCCCGGCCTTATCTTCCTGTCCTAACTTCCAGCCGCTTGGTTCGATCGACGTGTCTCCCTTTCGACGACCCGAGCATCCCTCGATCCGTCAACCCATATCTTCGGCCCGACTCGCTCGTCCCACCCCCGCTTCCGGGCCCGTCACACAAGTCTTATCTCGGCGTCGTCCCTTGCCTTGCCTCCCTCCGCCAGAGTAGAATCGTCTTTATTTGTCCCCTCTCTGTCAGCACATCTCAGTTTCCGTGCGTCTCTACCTGCCTGCCTATCACCGACATTATTTCAACTCGCTCGAGAGTTAACGTTATATCAACGCGCTCGAGTTAACGTTATATCAACTCGCTCGAGAGTGAACGTTATATCAACTCGCTCGAGTGTTAACGTAACTCGTTAAACAATTAATTATTTTAACACGCTATGGAGTAAACGGTATTTTTAAACTCATTCGTGGTTGAATAATCCATTTAGCATCGTAAATCGAGTGGCAAAGAATGCACTATGATGTTTGGAATAGCTACATGAATTAACATTTATCTGAGAGAGCAAATAACGGACGTGGTTGACGTTTGTAAATCGAGGCGACAGTAGATACAATATCATTTGTTCTGTACTTAGTTTTATCTCCTTTCCGTCAGAAAATAGCACATAAATAAGAAATACGTTTTCTTAGATTAGGAGTAATCATACACCATATTTAGCTATAACTCGTGTGTGTTCTGTTCGCTCTTAATGCACAAGGAACTGTTCAAAACCTAACCAATCATTGGCCTTATAGTGTGGGGTTCGATACTGTGGTTTCATTAAGTAGATATAACAGTACAGTATCATAAACAAAAACTTTAGCTGGGGAGTTTCCTTACGAAATATTTCGAAATCTGGATGATTAATGTAAGTGGCGTGTACTTGCCTGAGTCACGTGTTGTGGTTGGCAGACTCAGAATGAGAGAGACTTTTCATTTTCACTGCCAATGCCCCCTCAAACATTTTTTGAACATGTTCCACATATGTCTGAGAGACGTATTGTGCTCACATAAATAGCGCCATTAACATGACGCTAACGCGTCAGGACAGGTCATCCATTCTTCCAACTTCCTATGTACTTGTACCTTTACACTCTGTACTTTTATATCTGGGTAATACGTTACATGTTTTCAGGAACAAGAAACTATATTTTTTCATTAACTAACTGATTTTATGTACGAAGTAAAAGTATACGTGAAATTAGTCTTGTTTTATTGTGTTTTTTTTGTCTTCTCACATTCATTTTCGTTAAATGTTTCCATATTTTGCTAATCGTACGAAGTAATGAGAAAAATATTTTTAGTCGAAATTTCCAAGGGTTGATTTCTTAGTTAGTTCTCATATGCCGCTAAATAGTTCATAGGGTCTCTCTAGTCATGAATGTGTACTGGGACTGAATGTGGAATAAGACTGCCGTTGTAATTCGTAGAAGTTAACTATGAGACGGCAAAGAAAGCATAATAACATTATGCTAATAAACATAATGCATTCGAACCACATGCGTTGATACGGTCCGTGGCCCGTTTGTTAGAGTGCTGCAGTGACATTTCCTAAGTGTTGATCGGAGAAACAACGGAAAACTACCGATCAGAGCAGCCGACTGCTAGATTTCTTCTCCAGACAGTGACTGAAATCGGCCTAGCTTTCAAGCTAGTGTCGAAATTCCTGCCACCGTCGGAACTCGAACCTATGACCTCCCGGTCAAAGGGACTACAGTTGATACCCTAGTCATCTCTCCCGGTCCGACGTGTCGTCGTTGACACTTGATACCCCTGCTATTGTAAGAAAGCCAAGACAATCGTTGAAACGCTCGTTGCAGATCAGTGTTCGTCAACAGGATACGCAGTGCTCACGGTACGTATGTCGCTTGTTTTCCGACCCCAATGCCACCCCGCAGGTGCAACGGACAAAGAATAAATAGCTCTGTGGCCCCAACGGCCTCGTCGCTCACACTGCCAGGGCGGGCGTGGGATTTGCGGCAGGAATAGGCGCGCGCGGGTGTCCGCAAATTGCGAGTACTTCGGGCGGGCTCAGGGGTAGGGCCCTGCATTCAGTAGTCGGGTAAACTGCATGTGTGCGTCTGTCACTCAACAGTGAGACCTCGTCTGCCCCACTGAACCGTTTATGCTGGGTGTCATTCAATGCATCTGGGTAGGCTGGTGGGAACTTTGCCATTTACATGTAACCATCTCATTTCGAAATTAAAAGCTTCAAGTTAATAAGAATGATAAGTCGTCAAGTTAATAAAAAGTCAAGTTAATAAAAATAGATAAAACCGTCGGAGACGTCAGTACGCAAACTACATTATAATTTGAATTTTTACACGAATAAAAATTGCGGAACTAGATACCGTAGAATCGTGGCGAATAAAAAAGAGTAACATGTTTTTAAACAAGCTACATACTATATATTTTTTTGTAAAACATCAAAATAAATTGACAACTTGGAGATTAGTTCAAAATTTAGAGTTTCAGGTGTTTATATGGATGATTGATTTTGATAAAAATAGAGGAAATTAATAGAAACAATATTATCAGCGAGGATATTGTATTTTCGTAATCATATAACACAGCACGCGGGTTAATCATATCCAATAAGAGTGCTAAGGTTATTAAAGCTAAAGTGTGTTACATTTGATTGAGAAACGTGACATACTTATACCGTGTAATTTCTCTCTTGGGCTTTAATATTGACAGTAATCATTTACTCCCTCGTTATAACAATGAGAGGAGATATTATTTCCATAGTGTCCGTCAGCCAAGACTTCATCATCCATGTAGAAAAAGCCATCATCCATACCATGTTCTGTATCATCAAATGTCGTTTTACAAACGATTTGGTGCATTGAAAATATTTTTCTTTATATACCAACACTTTTGAAAATTTTCTGAAGAGAAATTGTTGTCATCATGGTGATGCATTGTCCGTAAACATATATTACATTTCTCATTTAAATTAATGGATAGCAGAATATCTTTAATAAGAAGTGTCAGTTTAGGAAGAACGAACGCGCGAATTTTCTTAGATACCAATACCGCAGTTTTGATACAGATATTAGGTACAGATATTGATACTGATATCAATCAATTTTGGATCAATATTATCGATTATTCTGTATCACAAAAAGCGATATCCATTCATCAATATTGACATAGCGAAATACATATTATTAACTAATATTGTTTATATAGGTAATTATAGTTGAAACATTTATGTTCATGGCAATAAACTGTATCATGGGAACATAGAGTTGGCAGCAAACTGCCGCCACAGTAAGGAATAAATTCCATAATGCATGACAGAGTGATTGATTAGCAAGTGCATGCTCAGAGGCTCAAAAGTGGCTAAGGAGCATCTCGCTGTTTACAAACTCTCTATTAATACGGGGATATCGATTCGTTGGTATCGATACCACGACATCATCGATTTATTGATATGGGTACGGCATCACCGATGGATCGCAGATTTGGTAGTATCATTACTGCTGTATGAATTCGCCAGTCTCGATTTAGCATTGTGGATTTGTCGGTAACGATACAGCGATATGGATTCGCAGGTATCGATACCGCGTTGTGAATCTCCAGTATCGATAAAGCGATATGGACTCGCCGATATCGATATAGCGTACAACTCCCGAAATCGTTCATCAAACGGAGCGTGTAAATCGCGTCGAAACGCCGTGCAAAAAGTCTCGAATACGGAAACTTAATAGTAACGTATCTGTAAGTGGGCGGCTGCTGGCGCCCAGGCACTTGGGAGGTGGCATCGCCAACAAAACATTGATGTTTCTAAACATTGATGTTTGTATACATCGATGCACAAAAACAGAAGAATATTTCAGTTTATAAAATAATTATAGAAATTCGTGAAGATGAATTTTTTATTTAATTAAAAAAATATCGACAACCTAAAATCATCGAACACAAAACATCGATATTAATTACATCGGCTTCAAAAAATCGATGTTAAATATTATTCTTGTACGTTTTCTTAGGCCCCGGAATACCTACTCCACTTTTTTTGCCAACATTAGTTGAATTAAGAATAAATGATAGGAACGAGACGTTGTAAAGAAAATCTGGATTGGAAACCATCTGCAAACCATCTATGCGGGGTTTTCCACAACCAGATATCTCCCACCAGCGTGGAACAGCCGAAGCCGGAAAATGCTCTAAGCTGGCGTCTGGTCTCCCGCCATGTGTGGTAGTGTAGTGCATGTTAGTGTAAGTGTGAGGATAGGAATAGGAAGAGGCAGAAAAAAATTGCGCGTGGTCCGTGCCCGTTTGTAAGGTACTGCTCCGGCGTTATCTTAGTGTTGATCGGAGAAACCACGGGAAATCACCGATCAGAGCAGCCGGGCCCTAGAATTCTGCTCCAGGCAACGACTGAATTCGACCGAGCTGACAAGCTAGTGTCGAAAACCTCGAACGTAGGGCCTCCCGGTCCGACGGGCTGCAGTGCCATCTCTCCCGGAATCTGTAGCAGGCGCGGCCGCGCGTCGCGTGCGGGTCGGGGCCGGCGGGTAGTGCCTTACTGCGCGTCGTGTGACCGCAGGCGCCGCCACGGCGCGCTGCGCCGGCAGATGTTCGCGGGCGGCTGGGCCGCAGGCGCGGTGCGCTGGGCGCAGGCGCGGCGGGCCGCGCTGGGGCGCGCAGGCGGAGGCGGTTTCGCGCGAGCGGGGCGAGCGCGGTGGTTTCGCTCGCTTGCGACATTCCGAGCCCACAAATAGGCGCGCCAGGTTCAACGCTCCGCGCCCGCCTCCGCGGGCATAAACAATCGCCCGCCGCCCCCGCCCCGCGCCCCGCCCCCGCCCCGCCCCGCCATCGTCCCGCCCCGCCCCGCCGCCCGCCCGCACCGAACAGCTTTCCCCGCCGCGCCCCGCCCCGCATACGCCACGCCATACCCCGAACCCACCCCAAAACCCAACCCGCCCCCGCCCCGCCCTCTGCCCCGCCCCGGCCCCACCCCGCCACGTTCCCCGCACCGCACCGAACACGCTCCCTCCCGCCCCGCCCCCTCCCCTCCCGAATTATCACACGAACCCCACCCCGCCCCGCCCTCACCCCGCCCCATCTCGCTACGCCACGCCCAAACCATCCCGAGAACCTCCCGCCATTACTAACCCGCCCGCACCGCTGTGGACCCACACTGTCCCTCTAGGTAACTAGCTGTGCTCAACCGCTGGTCTACTTGCTCTCTAAACTCGGCCTTTGTAGCCCCCCCATTCCCCCCAACCTCCACCCCCGCCGCCAGCTTAGTCGTCTCGCCCGTTACTCCACTCCCCAATGCGCTGGTTCACTCGCTTGTTAGATTACTCCCCTGCTAGCCCACTCGCCCTGCTCCCTCGCTAGCCCTCTCGCCCGTGTATCCGGTCGTCCACTCGCCGGACCGCTGGCCCACTGGCTCACTAGCTCTCCCGCCTGCTAGCCCACTCGCCCGCCCGCCTGAGAGTCCACCCGCGCGAACGCTCGCCCGTTAATGCTCTCGCCAGTCCGCTCGTCCACTCGCCCGGCTGCATCTCCACTCCGCCCGCCCATTGTTTCACTCAACTTCTCGTTTATCCACTCTTCAGCAACCTACTCCATTCGCCGCCTCCTTAGTTCATTCTTTCTCATCCGCTGCTCGCCCGCCCCTTTCTTACTGTTCTCTCCCTTCCTCAGGTTATGTTTCCTCCTCATACACACGTTCTTTCTCACACCCTCCTTTCATTGTTTTCTAGTTTCGACATATATATTTACTCTTTCACCGTACATTTATGATTGGCCGCTTTGGCTCCCCTTTGGGCTTCCCTCCCCCTTGACTTTGTTCGTTCACTCGCTTGTTCGTTCGCTCGCTCGCTCGGTCGGACGGTCGGTCGCTCGCTCGCTCGTTCGGTCGGTCGGTCGGTCGGTCGTTGGCTGGTTTGAACTTCAGTTTTGATAGGGGATTTTGGTGTTTTGAGGAATTGTTCCATCTAAATCGAGAAAACCAGCCGGGACGATCTATATCGCAAACGTTCCGGAATGCTCGCAAGCTGCCACCGCAACCTTCCCTTAAACAAATCGTTGCGCTTTTGTCTGCCCCCCACCCCACCCGCCGCCGTCCGCGCTCGTTCGCGCAATCACGTGCCGATCAGGTGCGGGGCAGATGGAAGGCAGCGGAGAGATCGGAGGCCACCGCCGCGGCGCTCGCGGCCGACGACGCTAACTCGTTTGGACATCTGCCCGCGAATCTCTTCCTGTTGTGAGAGCGCCCCTTTTCACTTGAAAACGCGTTGTACACGCGGAAGGTCACTTCGCCTTTTTTTTTCCTTTGTAGCTGCCTACGCGCGATGTGGATTCCTTGGATAATGCAAAAAAAATTAAAACAAAAATGTGTTTTTCCTTAAAATGTATACGTTTTAAAATTATAGAGTTAGTTGGATATGATCGGATATGCTTATGAAATGTGGAAGGCTTCTTCATGTAGTTCGTGTGTACGTTCATGTAGTTAGGGTATCATGATGGAATGTGGAAAACTTGTATACAGCGTGCTGTCATACATTGTAGGTTTTCGTGACTGAATGCGCATTGCTGTGTCAAGACTGATTATTATCAGTTACGCACTCAAAACGTCTTGTAACTATGCAATCGTTTTCATCAGTGTCACCTGGCAAGTTGGCAACGTTCTTTGGCAGAATGATACATTTTCTCGCGTTCTGTGTAGTCACTCTATTCTTTGAGCAAGTTCTCAATACGTATTCTTTGTTCATTTTAAATTTGCCAACTCTGGAGTAATGAACTACTCGTTTTTACGTTTACATGATACTCGCATTCCATGCAGACCGAACGATATTCAATACCGTTTTGATGAGCTTCCAGTCCCTTGTATGTTAATTTACCATAAATAATTTAAGTGCGAGTATAAGGAATAAAATAATAAGAATGAATAAAAAGAGCAAAGAGTATTGTTGACCACAATTTGCAGTCACAGAAACTTTTTGCATCGTCAAATGAGCAATAGATTTGTTTTGGTAGTTCTGCCGATGAAAATGGATGACTAAATTCCCCTTCTTCTCCAGACAGAGGCTGAATTCGATACTGCTTTTTAGTCAATGACGAAAATGCTGCCACTGTCGGGATTCGACGGTGAGGACCTCCCAATGAGTGACGCTTAAGATCAGAACGGTTAAGAGTGCTAAAATAATTGAGAGTCGTCATTGCCCACAATATTGTTCGTTATAAGAGCAGCTTTCGATGGCTTAGCCATCATCAAGATTTCTAGTAAAAGAAATTTTAAAAAATAAAATAAAACATGAGTCCAAATACAAAATTAGGATAAACAGATTACTGATAATTTAAAATTTAAAAAAATAGAATTAACATTTCAAGAACTGAAAGAAAGAAAAAGGGCTGTTAAATTATTTAATATTACAAGAAAGTGAATGAAATTGAATTGAACATGTGACATTGTTGTAACAGAAAACATGAAATGTAATCTATTTATCCTAATTTTGTTTTTTGACTCGTGTTTTAATAGTTTTTTTTTTTTTATATTTCTTGTGCTAGAAAACTGGATGATGCCATCAAAAGCTGCTCTTGTAATAAACAATACTGTTGTCAATGACGACTCATTACTTCGTTGCCAATGCCAACGAAAACTCACCACGATACCAATAACAACACTGAGATTCAGATGATTGCTGCCCTACCTGGGACCGTGCAACCGTAGTTGCAGCTGCCGAGAACCGAACCATCCGTCGGGCCGTTCCAGGGGGCCGTGCAGTGCTCGGACTCTGCGTCGCATTATCGTAAACGACTCGTTAACGACGTAACGTAATTGCAGTCCATTACGGAAATTAAAGCGCTGACCCATTAATCCGCGTTTTGTAAAAAAAAAAGAAAAATGTTTACGATCTCTCCAGCGCACGCCGTTAGGAGAATAGGCGTTGCGCCTCTTTTACGACTCCGTCGCCTGGGGGTGGGGGAGGCGAGAGGTGGTGGGGGTGGGGAGACGTTCCCTGACCATCGGCGTCGCAACTGGAAGTTTCTCAACTCCCCTGTAGCGTCTCTGGGGATTCACGCGCCGGATGCTGATTGTAGAGTTTGCGCAGCGCCAGGTGGTTTTGGGGGTAGGGAACACAACATCGGTGATTGTAAATGTCGATGTTCAAAATTAATACATCGATGATGATAACAAATGATCACGTGAAAACAATCGATGTTTTTGTGGAACAGGCCTGCTCAACTAACAGGGTTTTCAGGGCATCGTGGCACAGCAATTGCATGAAGCAAGCCTAAATCAAATGTCTACCCTTCCATATCTCTGCGCGCACGCATGCACGCACATACGCACACACACACACACACCTTCCACGTTGGATTTCAAGACGGATTTCTGTTGCACCTCAATCAGATTTAAGGAGCATTCGCTTTATATTGCCAAGAACAATCTGAAAGACTTCTTAATGAAAGTCCTGCATACGAAACCATCCAAAAAAGACGACAGACTTTGTTGACTAGAAACATTAATACTCTTGCATAAGTTATCCGGGAATACGTAATGTAAAATAAGACAAGTATTCTTTGCCTGGAAAATAGAGGGAACGGTTCAAGACAAGTGCGTCGTATTGGACGGATTTCTTCGGCACTCTTTGTACGAGCCTAGTCTTTCTAGGCTTCACAAAGTACGGCGCGTGGTCCAAGTGGCAAATTGGTATGCTGCGACTGCCCTGGGCGATGGTTCTATGGTTCCTGTTTTGGGCAGGTGTGATAAAAAATAAATAAACAATGTAAATAATAAATTTTATTCATTTTCACATATGATAACAAATACAGCAAATGCAGCTCACTGAACAAATACTTGTGGTCGGTGCAAATTAAGTAAGCTTATAACGGAAACAAAAACTAAGTTAAGGTAAAAAGACACAATTTTTAAACAAGGAACAGTTTGACAAAGCTAATTAATAAAATGACGAGAGTGTTAATGCAAGTTAACAGATGCCGCGTGTATCTTTGAATGGGGTCTTTGGAAGATGAGATATTATTAGATGTGAAATGTGATGAATGCGATATTTTGCATCAACGCATTGCCTGGCGTTGTACCGTGTGCACTAGTCAGCACATTGTGTACCACTTCAGCGTGGAAGCGTCGTCTCCTTGCAACCAATCCGACGCTCAAAGAATGGGACCGACGATTCGTTCTTGTCTCGGGCTGACGTCTCTATCCATTGTTGAAACACACGTTTGCGGTGCTGGCAACATAAGCGCTTGAGCTGGTTCACTGCCAACTTAACTGGGGCATATTTTACTTGCATGTGTTCTGCTCAGCTGTCCGGTTAATTGTAATGTATTTGCAGATTTATTTTCAACTATAATTGGGTTTTGCGGGCTATCAACACGCTTCTAGCAATAATGCACAGCACTAGTGTCGAAAAGGTCTTTCTGCCCAGAAATTCCCTCTAGCCTCCTTGAAGTATTCCCAAAGCAATGTTTTTCACTGTACGGAAAAGGCGTTATTGAGACAACGGTGCCAGTTTTTTTTTGCGAGTTAAACACGAAATAATCGATTTCCTATTGTTTTTTGTTTTGTTTTGTTTTCTTTTTTAAGGACTTAATCGACTTTACTTTTAACCTTAGAAATATGATGTTCATTTTCTGCGTTTAGCTTTGAATGAGATTGCAATTTAAAATTGATTTCCTTTATCATAATTTTGTCATATTAGCGACTAAATAAACTGTAAATAAATAGTTTTGTTAAACAAATAAAAATAATATAGAATTCAAGAATAAGATTGGTGCTCTTGTCTCTACAACACATTTTTTATCGTTTAAAAATGTTAGGCTATCGAACGAAACTCGTAGTCGGCCATGACTGTGTGTTCGTGTTCCACGTATCATCAGCTTTAGTTCCAGAAACTTTCGCACCCGCGAGCGCCCGTGTGCGTGTGTGTGTATGTGTATGTATATATGTATGTATGTGTGTATGTATGTATATACGTATGTGTGTTTGTAGCTTACCTTAAATGGTTTCGGTTTCTTATGATCTTTTCCGGCATCCAGTATATTTGGTACATTTATTGAGTGTGAAATTCAACATCCACATGGACGCTGTCCACGTGTTCTATCATCCGCCCCCATTATCAAACTATCAGACAATAGACAGTCACTACAGTACAACTATCAGACAATAGACAGCCAACCGCCTGCAAATATCCCTCTACCACCAAGAGGTTGCAGATCGCGGGGTTACACATTGTCACGGTCTGGTGATCACCAAATGCCGTGCGTCCACTAAATGCCTTTAGCACGACAAACGGTAGTAATATGCTAAAGAGAGAGTACTTTCAACGCTACTGGTACGCTAAACCCCGCTAATACGTTACACCCCGCTTGTAGCACGCTAATCTCTGCTAGTACGCTAAACCTTGCTAGTACACTAAACGCCACTAGTATGATACACCACTAGTATAATAAACACCGTCACTACGCTTAACGCCAATAGTACGCTGAACACCACTAGTAGCTTAAATGCCACTAGTAGCTTAAATGCCACTAGTAGCGTAAATGCCACTAGTAGTTTAAATGCCACTAGTAGCGTAAATGCCACTAGTAGCTTAAATGTCGCTAGTACGCTAAATGCCACTAGTAAGTTAGAAGTCACTAGTACGCCCCGCGCCACTAGTAGCTTATTATGCCAAACTCCATGAGTACGTCAAATACCACCAGTAAGCCACTAGTACGCGAAACGCCCGTCTTTCCCCGACCGCCCTCCGTCGTTGGTCGTGGGTCGTCCGCCGCCGTGCGCCCGCCGGCGGCCTTCCGCGTGCCCCGCGCGCGCTCACCGTTAAAAAGACACTGGGTAACTGGGTACCGCGGGCGCGGGGGGGGGGCGGGGTCAACGCCCCCGCGGAGCTTTATAGGCCAGGCCGCCCGTCCCCTCCCCTCGCCCTCCGCCGCCCCCTGTCCCTGGGGGGCGCGGGCGGAGGCGGACGCGGAGGCGCCGGCAGGCGGGCAGGCAGGCGTTCCCTGGCGCGCACCGCGGTTTTCACGCCGCGGGCCCGTGAAGGAAAAGGACGAGGTGGGCGGAGAGTGAAAATGCAGCCCAAACATCACAATGGATGGATGGTTGGATGGATGGATGGTTGGATAGATGGATGGTTGGATGGATGGATGGATGGTTGGATAGATGGATGGTTGGATAGATGGATGGTTGGATAGATGGATGGTTGGATGGATGGATGGTTGGATGG
>BOPP01000054.1:6622217-6640737 GCA_017312745.1 Gryllus bimaculatus
AGTACTCACAACCACCAACAGTAAGCCCACTAAGTACGCCGACAAACCTCGATCTTATCCCCGACCTGCCCTGCCCGTACGTTGGTCGTGGGTCGGTCGCCCGCGGGTGCGCCCGCCGCGCGGCCTTCGCGCGTCGCTCCGCGCGCGCTCACCGTTAACAAAGACACTGCGGTAACGGGTTACGCGGGCGCGGGGGGGGCGCGGCTCAACCGCCCCGCGCGGAGCTTTCAATAGACGCCAGCCGCCCGTCCCCTCCCCTCCGCCCCTCCGGCCGCCCCCTGCTCTCCCTCGGTCGGGGCGCGGGCGGGGAGCCGACGCGGAGGGCGCCCGGCAGGCGGGCAGGCAGGCGTTCCCTGGCGCGCAACCGCGCGTTTTCACGCCGAGCGGCCGTGAGCGAAAAGGGAAACGAGGTGGGCGGCGAGAGTGCAAAATGCAGCCCCCAAACATCACAATGGATGGCATGTTGGATGGCATGGTATGGTCTTGGATTAGGCCGCGATGGATGTTGGACTGGATGGATGGCATGGTTGTTGCGATAGCATGGCATGGTGGAGAAATGGTATGGTTGCGATAAGATGGATGGTTGGATGATTGGAATGGATTGGATAATGGCAATGGTTGGATGTATGTGATGGTTGGGATGATGGATGGAATGGTTGGTATGGATAGGATGGTGATTGGTGGATAGATGGATGGTTGAATGGATGGATGGTTGGATAGATGGATGGTTGGATGGATGGCAGGATATTGTGCGCATGGTTCTGGAATGCGCATGGTTGGCATGATGGCATGTGCTTGGATGATGGGATGTTCGATGGAATGGATGGATGCGTTGGATGGATGGATGGTTGGATGGATGCATGGATGCGTTGGAATGGATGGAATGGCTGGATAAAGATGGATGTTGGCATGGCATAGGATAGGATGGACATGGTTGGATAGATGGCGATGGCTTGGGTGGCATGGCATGGTTGGATTGGATCTGGATGTTCGATTGGCAATGGATGGCTGATTGGCATGGCATGGATGTAATGGTTGGGATGGATGGAATTTGAATGTTGGATAGATGGAACTGGAATGGTTGGATGGATGGATGGCTGGATGGATGGCTGGATAGATGGCAGGATGGCTTGGAGGATGGAATGCGATGGTTGGATGGATGGATGGATGGCTTCGAGAGGATGGCAAATGGATGGTTGATGCATGATGGAGTGGATGGATGGAATGCTTTGCGAGGATGGATGGAGGATGGTTGAATGGCATGGATAGCGTGATGCATGGCAATGTTGTCTGGAGGGATAGCATATGGATGGTTGGTTGGATGGATAGATGGTTGGATCGATGGATGGTTGGATCGATGGATGGATGGATGGATGGATGGAAGGATGATATTCCCGGCTATTGGAAAGGTAAATGTAAGGAAAATTACAGACGAAGGATTGCAAGATATAGGTTAGGTAGTGAATTGAGAGGGAGCAAATATTGGTTCAATAATGAAGATAAAAATCGTAGGGTTTGTGGGATGCAAGGAGATTGGGAACATGTTTTAGAGGGATGACTGTTTTTTGAAGAAGGAAGAATGTGAACAAGATGGAGATAAGTTTTTTGAGGACACAGGTGGAAGGATCAATGTGATTGATAAATACATGAATAGACTTAGTGTATAGCATATATTATATTCTTGTATGTATGTATTGCGCATCTTGCATGTATCTTGTGTGTATTATGTATAATATGTATTTGTCTTATTCAACTGTCGTATTTTTAAAAAGTTGTAAAATAAAATTCATTGTTTCCCACTTGTTATCAACGGACGAAAGTTCATTTATTTCACATTCATGTGGCCTCAAAACAGGCTTGTAAACATCGTAGATTCATGACCATATTGGAAGTTGAGATCATGGAATTTACTCAGTGGACACTAGCCTTTTTTTTACCAAGTCACATGTTCTCAACTTCTAAAATAGGTTTTTATCGAAAACTTTACGATTAATTGAGTACCTGTTCTTATTTAATTTGGTAATTCTGTATTCAAGAAGTATGAACATTCTTACACTTATTTATGGTAAATGATTAACATAATACACTTTAAAAATATTTAAAGAACAGTAACATTTTGTCATTTTTAAACTGACCTCTTCATGGGTACAAAACGAATTTTTTATTCAGTAACATAATAGGTACAACGTCGTTACTAAAATAATTTACATATTGCAAGTATTAATGTTAGTAGGTTTGATGCTATCGCCAATAAAAAGCATTACTTTTTTGTGATGAAAGCTCTAACATCTTGTGCTTAACGGAAGAACTTTTACCTTCACAGGTGTAACAAATCTGTACCGGTTTTCATGCAAAGAGTTTTCAGTGTACGGTCAGCTGCTAACTGGTATACAGAGAAAGTAAAATCAGGTCTCGACGGTTTTCACTCGTGATTCACTGGTTTGTCCTTCCTTTTTAGTGGGCTGGATGAAAAAGTACGGGGCCTTCTTACTCGTATCTCGAATGCGGGCATCTTAAAGAAGGAATGCAATCAGGGTCGGTTCTTCGTAAGGGTTACAAGATTAGGCCAACACCACAAAACTGCAAAGGAAGAAAACGTAATTGTTTGTGGCTATAGACATTCTTGTTTAACCTGACCGGTAAATAGGAACAGGTACCACATGTCTTGTCACTCCAACGTGAGTGGGGAATCTAAAGATATTTGTCTCATCGGGAAAGCAGCTTAAGGTTCGATGTTCATTCGATCGATCACGGAGAAGTACCCTCAACAAAATACTTTAAATGAAAGTAAAATATGTGTTCTTGAAGATAATAAAAGTAATTTTGCCCTTGCTGACATAATGTTTTAATGAAGTAAGTTTAAATGGGTACAGCTGCTTATGAAAAAGCTTTCGTGGTACAGGTTTTTTTTAATGATATTGAAGCATTTAAACAGTGAAGGTACTCTTTTCTTTTGTTCAATACGCGGTAGATATTTTTAGAAATCTCGTGATGTTAAGGAGCGTATCTCAATGGTGATTTCCGAGGAGTAATTGATAAAAAAAGTTGCTGAGAAATTCATCGCACCGGAAGTACTGGCTCTCGGCCTATACTTCGATTTATTTTCAGAGTTCGTTGACGTTAATCAGCTGTTACGTTGTAGGAGCTTGCATGACACCTACAGTGGCGACGTTTAAGCTCCCGTGTGGATGACATCGCAACAGCTGATCAAACGTCAACGGACCCTGTAAATAAACCGAAGTATAAGAGTTATGCTGCCCAAATCATGCTGTTGTCAGCACTGTTTCTCTTGGCCTACGAGCGTAAACTAAATTAAAATTTTGTACCATACACAATCACCAACTGTTTGATTTGCGATTTAAACAATTGAACGTAGAAAAAAGAAAAGTAAGAGACCTGAAGTCAGTCCAATCTATATTAGGTATTGCCAACTTATGAAAATCGAAAAATTATGCACTAAGCTTAATTTAATAATACTAATAATGGTTTTTCTACATCAACAATTCAATATTTCTGTTTTAACTATTTAAAATTAAATTATGTATTCTTTCACGTACTCAAGCAGCTATTGTTAATCTATAGACGTAATAAATAGTTGAGTATTTCACTAACGACTGGCACGAACAGACTACGCTAATTCGCCGCGGCAGAAGTTCTCCTCTGTGCACACGCCCCTGCCCCAGTTTTCGTCCCTCGTCAGCCACCGACGGTTTTGCCCCGACACCGCCACCGCCGCCGCGGCCTCCATCGGTTCGGAGTTCGACGCCGGGCTCAGGGCCGCTCGTGCCGGAACGCGAGCAAAACCCTCCTTCCCCTCCCTCCCCCCCCTCCCCCCGCCCGCAAAAAGCACCACCCATTGGTTGCGTCCAAAGACGGAAGACGATCGAGCCGTCGTCGGTGTCGTGCTCCGTTTCCAAGCCTCCCACCCCCGCCCCCGCCCCGCCCCCGGTCCTCGCGCAGCAGGACGGTGCACAGTCCACCGGCGGTTCGTGGGAATTCTGCCAGACAGTTCTCGGAGGCCAATCATGGCAGAGCGTCGCTCATTCCTCGCATGTGGCTTGGGCGCTCTCTGACCCGAGTGCGGGGCGGGGGCGGGGTGATGCCTGGACAACGGTGCGACGACCCACAGCCGCGAGGCGGCGGCGGCGCTTCCGCTTTGCGACGCACACAATGAAGTGCTTTTTATGCGGGCGCGGGGCGGAGAAGGGTGGGGCGGGGGAGGGGAGCGGAGATCTTGTGGTTCGACTCCTGACGGAGGCGGATTTTCGAAACTGTGCATACCCAAGTCGAATCCAGCAGCTGCCTGGAGGATAATTCTAGCTGACGGTGGTTCTGATCGTTGGTTTTCACTGGTTTATCGTGTCCATACGGCGTCGGAGCAGTACCCTCGCAAACGGGCCACGGACCGCGCGCTATCCTTCCTTCCTCTAATCTCTTCATACACACACAAATGTGGGTAAGTCCTGTCAGGAAGTTTGAACTTGTCCCGACTGGGGCGGTGCACGGCTGGTAGGAGATCCCTGGAGAAGAAAACCACACATGCCGACATGGAGGTGGGTCGGATTCTCACCATCCAGCAGGCGAGGAACGCCGCCCCAGATAAAACATTCGCAACACTAACGGGACTAATGTCTAAAGCTGTTGACGTCGCCGGATACGTGAATTAATCAACTAATTCATCAATGGAAACGCTCATTTTATCATGTTTACGTGCTGACTTTTGATGGACGAATTCGGAGTTTGAGCAAGCGCGCACATGAAAAAGTTTACCATCTGCATTTCCAGACTATACTTCGATTTTTGTAAAGTGGCAGATGATATTAGGTCATTGTTACACCCCCTACCTTCCAAAATAAATATTTGTAATTGATTCGCAGACGTCCTTCTCAACGAAGCTCATGGCCCCAGAAATGTGCTTACCACTGTTGAGAATATTCATTTTATAAGGCAGGAGATGTTATAAAGACCTAATGTCAACGGCCACTTTTAAAACATCGAAGTATAAATCTCCGGAATCATTCGCGAAAAGGAAAGGTGTAAATCGGGCCTTAGTTCGTTTACTTTCCTAATAATGATGTACATATAGATTAACATTTCTAAGGGAGCATCTTTAGCAGCACTGAATTACGGAGGCGAGATGGCTCCATTATCCAATCGGAAGCTTAATTGATTTTTTCATGATGTCGCCACAAAATATCAGAGGTCGACGAGAGGCTTTCATGCCAGCCTCGAGAGATCTCAAAGCTCATTAAAGAACATGTGACTGTTGTACTGTGTGAGTCAGTGATAGTTGAAACACATGATGCATTGTCGTGGGTTATTCTATTCACGATTAGTGTTATGTATGGTTCTGTCGGTGTGTTCATTGTGTTTTGTTCATTTGTTTTTGTTTTTCCTTTTTTGATGTTGTTTTTTGTTGGCACTATTTCTCTTATGGCTTGATTCAATTTCGTTACGAAACTCAAATTGAATGTAAGCAGAATGATATTAGTTACGTGATATAGCGTTTTTAATGAAAAATGTTAAAAGCAATTTCTAGAATTATTTAATACTAGTGGTCTGCAGCAGCAGAACTGCTGCCGGTCCAAATCACACAAATAGGGTTTTTAAAGAGTTACCCCTCACCTTCTAAAGGACAAAAAATAAAATACTATGTTATACTCCGTGGATTCTCTGATCAATAACAGGCGAATGCCGGAACAGTACCATAACAAACGGACCACGGGCCGTGCGCAATCTTTCTTTTCTCTTTCTCTTCCTTGTCCTGTCATTATGCCTTACGTATACACACACACACACACACACACACACACACACACACACACACACACACTTACATGCACGACACTTTCACGAACGTGGGGAGTCCGGTTGGGCGCTTAGGGCTTGTGACCCGGTTGGTGGGAGATACCTGGTTGGGAAAACATCGCAAGCCGACGTGTATGTTGGCGCCTGATCTCACCATCAAACGAAGGCCAACACAGCCGTCTCGCGTGGTAAAAACTTGCACTACACTTACGGGTCTAATGAACATAGCAGTTAACCCAGAAACACGAAATGACCAATGAATCAATCACAGTCATCATTAGGTGTCATGTACTCTTCCCTCAGTAAACCTATATTTTTGTTATGTTTTACTATGTACCCCTGCGGCACTGATATAATTTTCTATTTTTTAATACTTCGAATGAATTTAACTAATTTGTTCTATACTCGTGAAGTGCGCCAACCCAGTGAATATAATTGCGGATTTGTTCATTTGCATTAAATAAATATTGATATTGGTAAGAATTGATTGTAAGGAAATTGCGTGAAACGTTTATACGAGTGTTAATTTTTTAAAACAATCGCTATCTCTTGAGTGACAATGTAATATGCAACCAAATGTTTAATTAGTCAGGGTCGACCTGTCTGATTGGTGTTGGATTGACGGATTTGCGTCGTGTAACACCCCAGGTTCCTAAGTGAATTTACACGCAAGCAATTGCCTCGCCAATTGCATTCGCTGGGAGATGTGTGTAATCATGCAGGATCACACTGACCTTGGCGTGCAGTTGGATTAACACAAGTCGAACTGCATAGCGCAGATGCGTGGCAACGAAAATTGCGAGTATTCCAAGTATATGTCGTGTTACATTTAATTAAAATTCTTAATTAGAAATATCACCAACTTCAAACAGCGCTCAATAGTGACTATCAACGTTCCCACAAAGAAAGAAAAATACAGAGAACGACCCCGTGCTCTAAAGAGAAGTAGGCAGTTTCTTGAGTTCTGTTACCCGCCGAATTGATTGCTTTCAACAGTACCAGTTATCTCTGAAATAAAAGCACAATAATATTCTTCTCCTACCATAACCACGATACTTTAGACTGACACAAAAAATGACCAAGTTTGTTAAGTCATCTTTATGATGTCTGTATTGGCGAATCGAACCAGTCATTCGATAAATGTGATCTAGTGGGTAGACTCAACAGAAATAAACAATATGCAGTAATGAAGAGACAACCTTGTGCGTACGCAAGAGTAATCATTATAAAACATTGATGTAACTTGTAAAGTACTTTCCAAACGATAATAAAGTCTCTGGATGACGCAGGGGCAACGAATAGTTTCCTGAAGCAATTTATTATTAACAAGAGTATCTTAGTCTAGACGCTTGGCAAACCATGTACAAAAAAAATCACTGATTGAAATGTTGATTTCAGACACGTATCTGAGACTGCTGCATCCTTCACACTTTCACAAGCTCTGCGGCTTATAGGAAGGGCAACCATTCAAGGAGAGCTGCAAAGCTTTTTGTCAATAGTATTTTTCTACTGAAAGACATATCTGTGAAAGGATTATTCCCCAGACAAACATAACGTATCAATGAATGCGCTGAAATTGCTCATGTAAAAAAATCTCGAGGCGCTGCTAAGTCAGCTCATAGCTCAGCGAGGCAATCCTTGTGTTGTGTCAGCACGCAACGGAGATATCACTATCCTTGAGAGTTTCTCTAGATGACTCTGTGATTAGAGATGGTAGCTCTACGAAGTTTTTAAAATGTCGGTTTTTATCTTCCAATACATCTTCACAGCGAAAATTGGTTGTGATAAATTGTAATGTTTGAACCAAATATATAGTTTCATATACACATATCTCAATTACACATAGCACATTTTTTCGGTTTTTAATTAAAGGGCGCACTTTAAAAATCTATTGCGAGTTGAGAACACTGGTATATTTAAGTATCAAAACATTAAGTTCGGTCAATAATAAGTTTCGTTTCATACCACAGCTTATTTAATGTGGTTTTCGGCGTCACGCTTGTATTTTGGTGATAATACGAATTTCGTAGAATAGAAATGTGTAAGGTGTCTATTTGATTCATTTCCTCGAGTCCCGCACTTCTTCTTTTGTACAATTTTCTTTCAAGTTAGGAGATACCGTAAAACACCGATCAGCGACCATAGTGATAAAAAGATACCCACAAAAAGCATATATTTTTTGGTACAGTACGTATACATCTTGATCTGGAATATGAATCTTGAAATCCTTGTTCTTGCGCATTTTATTACTTGACCTTCCTATACGCTTGAAGTTCAGTATACCAGACCTCCATATATCTAATTATTTTTTTGGAACGCATTAGGTGGCTCAGGGCATCAATTGATATCACTCCAATGCCTCTGACCGGGAGGTCCTGGTGTTCGAATTCTGAAGTTGGCAGGATTTTCGATACTAGCATTATAGTTACGTCAAATTCAGCTGTCGTCTGTGATATTCCTTTTATATAAAGCAGATATTTATTCCTCTGTATAAAGCAGTTTCCCTAATACACCAACAACTCACTATTTTCAGTTTGCTAATGAATTTGTCAATGGGTCATTTTCTCATTTCTCGATAAACTATGTTAAGTCGTTCTCTCAAGCAGGTATTGAAAGTGGAAGGTACATAATAGGATATTCTGCAATCTGATTACTGGGAATTACAATCATTCGAATACAATGTTGGCACAGCAGTTCCATTCGCAACTCTAGGGAATAAAGCCCCTAGCAGTAATTTACTACCAAGATAAATCTGTCACGGCATGCGAAACTACTGATTGCATTACGTTCCCTTCATAAAATATCATGCTAGATAACAATCGGTATGTATGCCACTAGTTGTGAAACAAGCTGCGGTAGGAAAAAAATAAAATGAATTTTTCTCCTCGTGGCAATGAAAAATAGAATATTCATGGAATTAGTACGTGTGAACTACAATGTGCCTTAAGGATACATCAGTTTTTGATCATTTTGTTAAGGGAAAGGAAAATATAGAATGTAGAAATATAATATGTATTGTCATGAAATATGAAATGTGATACTCGTATATACAAATAAGATTTGCACATTTGAAATTTCAATTAATAATGTAACTTTTATATATATATATATATATATATATATATATATATATATATATATATATATATATACACAACTTGGTAATTCGGCAGTACTTCTAGGACGCAGATATCGAAATATCGGGGGAAAGAGTTGGGCAGAGAGGAACTGCAGAGCGTTGTCACAAACAACTAAGGCATGTGGTGAAATTGAACATGTGTAGAATGCATTATTTAAATCAGTATAAATACTTTTGTATTCAATTATCTATCAGACTGTCATGAAGTTTCTATTTATAGTTTTTTGTTCGAAATTTTTTTAGACAGTAATTTTTAAAACCATTAAAAATCCATTAACCAGAAAAAAACAATTGTGTAAACCATTGTACTAAAATATTCTATTAATTTCTAACGAGCTTCGTCTCTCTACGTTTTGACGATACATTTGCAATCTTCGAAACGCAGAGATAGATAAATGACATTAGAAATTAATATATTTTAATAAAATGGTTTTAACTAAATCATGTTTTTTTCTGGGTAATGTGTTTGTGTTTTTATTAAATTTATTTAAAACGACAGTATAAAAATTCTGGAGCAATTAGTTATAAGTAAATACTTGAGTAGTAGTTATGCGAGGGATGTGACACAGGATAAAGCGCATCTGCTGTTTGGTGCGAAATGCGTAAGAAACTTTGCGTTGCCTTGACTCAAATAAAATTTTTTTAGTAAAAGCGGTTACTTTTAGGACATAAAATGCGTGCTAAAAGTTGAAATTTTAGCATTAGTCCTAAATGTGAGACGCTCAAATGTTCAGATGAAATTATAAATGCAATAAATACTTTCGCTTGATCAGCTGCAACTGATCTTTGTGCAACATGTATCCAATTAAGTGATTTTTATATTTGAATTAAAGGGAAAGCCAGTAAGGGTGTCTAAAAAATAGTGTAAGACTCATGTGGTACAAGAGATTTTATTTTGCTTATAGGATTGGCACCACTCGGTCTTATGTCGCAACATCTAAAATTCACAAAATAAAATGTCACTTTTACCATTCCTTTCGTAAATAAGTATTATGTTAATCGCTTAGTTTGAAGGTCGTCGACTTGGAAATGCGCGAGCCACGCCGTCGACTTGGAAACGCGCGAGCGAAGCAAGTCAAATTGACCGCATCAAGTTGCCAATTTTTTGCTTAGCGAACCTAACACAACTACATTAACAAGTACTACTTTTTGTACGAAAACAATTTTTATACAGAGCATTCTACTTGTGCTCCGTTTATCCATTAGCTTCAGCTGAAGTCGTAGGCTTCCGCGACCAGAGTCATGTGGGTGATCTGGGCTGTCCGGGTGACGCCGCGTCGAAGGCTGAGTTGCCGACGTTTGGCCGCTGCTTCAGCCAATAGCACACGGCCTAGACATGAATATAAACACGAGCGCTGACCATCACGGCGCATACCAGCCCTGAGGAAGACCACGACAGGATGCTCGAAACGTCGGCAACTCAGCCTTCGACGCAGCGTCACCCTGACAGCCCAGATCACCCACATTAGCTACAGCTGTTACTCCCAAAGAAATGCTTGGGAGAAGGGCAGGTGGGAGGGTGAAGGCCGAGATCCGCGATGCGCCTTCAGTGACTCACCGTCACTGCTGTCCTTCCCTTCTCATGCCCAGACGTTGCACTGTCAGCAGTGCCGACGCCGCTCCTCCGTGCGTCTCACGTCGCAGAATGCTTACTTCTGCCCCACATTCCCGCACACGAACAACACGCGTTTCCAGCTGCTCCTACTTCGGGATGTCTCCGTGCGTATTATTGGCGCTGTATCAAGTATATTCGTAGGCAAGATGCCTGAAAGGGGGGGGGACCTACAAGCCGTATGTCGTCACCGGATCTCGAGATCTAGCAGGAACACCGCCACCTCCCGGGAAATGCACTACCCTTACGGAACTAATTAACTCGGTAGTTCCCGCTCTCTGAATCTCAAGAATGAGAGAACTGAATCAAGATAAACTTATTCATTCATTCACTCACGTCAGACCCTGTCTGAGAGATCAAGGAGCACGGTGATTTAATGGCATCAGTAGAGGCCACTTCAAGCACACATAATTTGAAAAATAAAAATTGAAGGCTTCCCAAACGTTTTAAACTTGCAGTTCGGGGAAGTTGCCAGATATCGATCGCGGGACCACCTCAGACGCTATCCATGAGGCACCCCAGGCGCCAGTTATAATTTAATACTGTTTTGTTTCGCCAATGGACCAGCATGGGGCCACGCGATAGTGTATCGTACCTGGGTTCAGACTTGATTATTGGGATAGATGCCCGTTACTTTTTCTGTAGGGAGAATCAGCATTTTAATGCTGATTCCATTTTATAGCTCAGGGATGTTAGCCCTGGAAGATGGGATGGAAGTGATGATGATGATGATGATTAATGATGAAATAGACACACACAACACAACCTTGCCCGACGGGGAATTGAACCCGCGTTCTTCTGGTTCAAGACAGTAGGATACTACTGCCGTAGCGATCTCGGACAACTGATAGGCAAGTTAATACTTATTAAATAATTATTTTGTGTTGTTGTGTTACATATAAAAAAAATTTTGAAATAAAAATTGTCGCCTAGGGGCCCTCGTTATTGAAGCTGGGCCCTGCACCACTGGGCGTGGTGTCTCAACAATGTTTTCTCTCAACGGGCGCCTGGCTGCCTCACCCGCGACTTCCCAGCGGGGTGAGGTGGGTGAGGGGGGCGGTGGAGGGGTTATTCAAGGGTCATTAGCTGCTCACCTCTCGGAACCCGACCGCCTTCCCCTCCCCTCCCCTCCCCCCTCCCCTTCCCACCGCGTCGGGGGCTCCCCGGGGGATGGCTGAGAAGAAACGACCAGAGCTGTTACAGGTGTTTGGAAATTCCTCGAGTGTAACGCCTCATTCGGAGAGAAAAGAAAACGCTTCTTTATGTCAATACACAGGTGGTCGGAGACAGTATGTCGTAATGGAACATGCTGAAAATCTGGTGGGCACATGTACGAGCTTTACTGTGTCGATTTACGAAGAAAATGTATATTCAATCAACTACAGCTTTTAAATATCGAAGTTGTAATTCAATAATGATCTCGATACTTTATTTTCTGTATAAACGCTATTACTTTAGTTAAAATTAGCAAAAAAAACCTGTTGCAATCTCTCATTAGCACAAGATAACATTTTTTAAAATGTTTCGAATATCTGAAGATGGATGTTGGTAGAATGTGAGCTTCTCTCCCCTACGTACACATACAGGCGTGGCTACACAAGTAATTGTCGCGCCTGAAATCAATTTCCAATCACTCCGGAATGACCCTGAAATTAATTGAAGGAAAACACTGAGACCTCTGTTTGGCTCCTAGAATGATCATCCCGCCGTCACCGGCTTTTGTTCAGCCAGTTCCCAGCAAGTGTTTGCTCAGCTGTTGTCGATAACGCGCATCGGTTCGACGTAGCCGTCTATGAATGTCCTAAATTACATACGCTATCGTAACCAGGAAAAGTCTACATTGATTCTTACTCTCGCGTAGAGCTCTTGATTGTTTTTATTCTCACGTAGCGACCTCGCCTGTGCGTGTATGTATGTGGCTAAATATGTACCTGTGTATACAGGATATTTCTAAAGAATTATTTTCTCGAAAACGGGTGAAATGTTTTACTCGAATCGAGCAAACGAAGCTTAAAAAATGGCGCAGCTCTTCGAATTTTCAAAATTGACTAGGTTAAAATTAATGCAAAAACTATTAGCACCACTAGTTTCATTATGGTTAGTAGTTTAGGACGCACCCTGCCATCACCTTGCGGAGTCTTTCCAGAGATCTATCAATCCCATCTCCATTTTCCTTATGGTATTGCAGGGACTTGTCGAGGTATTTGGGCTAAACTAACAGGAATTGGGTAGTGGGTATCTCCCTGGAGGGGAAGACTCCAGTCTCTTAGGGTGATGCGCAATGGTACGGGTGGAGAATCTCGAACGGCACCTCCCTATTCCGTCGTGTGAACGCTTCACATATTACATATGCTCCCGCGCCACCCGACACGACCAGGAATGAATAGTAATTTACATTACAAGGCAAGAAAGAGGATGCTTCCGTGACTAGACCGGCGCGTTCCTGGACAAGGCCGATAGACCATGTCTAGGAATCCGGTCGTGCCGTGGAAAATCACTTTTGCCCACTGAAGAGCAAAATTTTATTCGAGACCTGAAATTTACGACAGTTTCTTCGTGTGATCCAAACTTAATTAACGACTACGATCGCATACAAAGCAATTTTCCGTTCGTGGATTTGTTTTCTAATTGCTGACTAAATGTTGAATATCAATAATTTGTGAAGAATATTGCGCGTCATTTGCAAAGGAGGAAAACAATGTATTCGACAACTGACTTGCAACTCAAAATATTTTGGAATATGTTAAGCAGTTACTTTAGATTAATTGCCAAGTAAATCCAGAAAAGAGTATGAAAAAATGTAATATTGTTCGTTAATTTTTTTCAATCACATCTCTAATTTATTGTACTATCAATATTCACGTAAGTAATAGTAATGTTGAATATAAGAACTATAATTCAATACTTTGAAGTTACTTTTTTTATTATCGTTGTAAAAAATTTTTAAACATTTTTTGTTCAAATAGTACGTAAGTATTCGTCAGTTTCTAGGCAATCTGGAAGAAAGAATACAGTTGAAAAGGTGACGCACGGTAAAGTGGAAGCCAACCTTGCCACAAAAAATATGTTCTTGCCTAAGCGGGCGGCGAAACGGCGACTTGCCGTCGGTACCACACCTTAGTCGACGCGGCAGGTTGGGTCGGCAAACTCTGTCGCTTGATTATTATTCTCACGTAGGGCCCTCTTGTTAAAATGTACTGTGATAGTCTGCACTTTTGACACTCGATTGTCGTCGCCAAGATCTTTTGTGCGGAGCGGAAATCGGCAACTGTCGAGGATGCACGCACCGGAATGAATGCTAAGTTGGACCCCAGCTATTTCTGACTGAAGTTTGACAGCCTTGTGGTCTTGCATTACACTTCCCTTCATTGCATTTAAGTGACAGGATATTACCTTCCGGTATTCGCGTGTAGGAGATTGTGCGTGCGAATAAACTACGTGCTCTAACATAATTTCTCTAGGAAAATTTCGCCCATAACATTCTCGATAACCTTGAACAAGATCCAACCTACGATTGTATTAAGTCTAACAAACTGTATTCTCTGTGAACATTTTTGTCATTAATTAATAAACTCTATTATCCGTGCTTTACGTATAAAATGGGAGAATTACATTTGCTGCGACTTACGGACCAATTTGTAAACAGATTGCGAGTGGTATACTTAATTGTAGAGGTGTACATAAGGTAATGTTTACATGATTTTTTGACAATCAATGTTCCCTATTCTCCGAGCCCTCTTCTGTATGATGCGTGAAATTCTTAACCCGTACACTTTTATTACTTTATATAAAATGTTGCATAATTGAACTAATAAGTATTCCAGAACGTGTCGTTTTTGTGAACTTTGTTTTCGTATTGATTTATTTCTTTTTATATAACGGAAAATTAAAGTTTATTGGTATTATTATTCTTATATTATTTAATATTATTTGAAGGATTCTAAAAATTCAAACTTTTTCTATTGTAATATTAAACTACAAATTTGGGGATCTCTTTTAAAATTGGGTTCGACTCATTGATGTTGCAAGGACAAATAATTCTCCGCATTCCATCTGTGTGTTCTAAAGGTCAAAAAATCTGGACGACAACCGCCACTGCCCCCAAAATATAAAAGAGACTGAACATTTTTCTACAAGTAAAATGCTATTTTATTTTATTTATTTAAGTACAGTATTAATCGCTTACGTGACAAAACACATGTGCAATATAAAAGACAACAACTGTGAGATGGCTAAATAATGTAATGCTACAGATAATACTTTTTGTGATAATTGTGAAAGACATGTCATGAAATGAACGTCTGGAACTGAACGTCTCGAACTGAACGTCTCGAAACGAACGTCTCGAAACGAACGTCTCGAAACGAACGTCTCGAAACGAACGTCTCGACACGAACGTCTCGACACGAACGTCTCGACACGAACGTCTCGAAACGAACGTCTCGAAACGAACGTCTCGAAACGAACGTCTCGAAACGAACGTCTCGAACTGAATCTACATGTTAATAAAGAATTTGAAGGAATAAGGGTGGGGGGCCGTGAGAGTGTTGCTCCCCTCTTGCCTTACCCCTGGCCTGCGCGCCCCCTGCCACCGGCCATCGCGCTGGGCGGCGTCCCCGAGTAGGGAGCAGAAGCGTTCGCAGAAGAAATCCGGTTCTGGGCGGGGGGAATTTTCGGCGCCGGGCGGGCGAGCGGAGCGGAGCAGAGCAGAGCGGAGGGTGGGGTGGGGGTGAAGGGCCCGCGTCCTTGGGGACGAAACGGCCGGGAGAGGAAGGGGGAGTGTGGCAGCCAATGGAGCGCTGCGACCCGAGCGGAGGGTGAGGACGAGAGGGAGAGAGAAAGAAAAAAGAGAGAGGGAGACATGGAGTGAGAGGTTGGTGAGGGGAGGGGCGGGGTTGGGATAGCTTTTCCTTGGCCCAGACGTGGCGCCGCCGTATCTCCCCGGGACACGCCCCCTTCTCCCTTCCCTGGCCCAGTGGTGTGGATTCAAGGGTCGGGTGTCGGGAGGAGGGGGGTCCACGGGACAGATTGTGGGGCAGTGGTGCCAAGGTTGCCTTCTAGTGGCACGCCCCGGTCTCCCTTCCACGGGTGGTTTCACCCAAACACGTTTCAGAACACGGATGTCAAGGTGTGCTTTTGAGATCGCTCAGGGAAGGGCTGTTGCCACCGCAGTGATACTGACCGCGAGGTCCTAGCGTTCGCGGTGGTGGCGGATGTTTTGAGGAGAATTCGAGGAGACTGCTTTCATCGGTATTTTCCGTAGTTTCTTAGGTCTACTTACGTAGTCCACCAGGCGATTCACATAGGTAAGCAGAATCCATACTGCAAAAGGTTAAAAAGAAAGTTACCTATAGAATTTTTCGACTTTGAGGTTTTTTGTCATTAATTACTCGTACCTATTTAAACCCAAAATCTTTATCTTACACTAGAATAGTTTCCTCTGTATCATATAATATCTTAATAATATTCTACATCTACTCTATTTGTCTTGTATGGCTGCAGAGGGCCACGGAACAATGCTTGAATATTTAAAAAAATAAAATAAAATACCAGGAGAATGCTGGAGTATTACCTTAACAATAGCGTCACGAACCCGCATGCGATCTATCCTTCATCTTTGTCTCTGTCCTCACACACAGGCACACACACACACACACACACACACACACACACACACACACACACACACACACACGCTCTACAGTACCGCACCAATTGTGAGTCAGTCGAGAACCTAGAGCTTGTGCCGACTGGAGAGATGCCCAGTTGGGGAGATACCTGGAAGCGTAACTACTGCGTAAGCCGACGTGAAGGCGCTGGATTTCGCGTTCAATTTCGGGGTTGATACACCGCTACCTCCCTGTAATTGCATGCGCTACGCTAACGGGTTTAATGGCCATTGCTGTTCGAGCGCCCGTAAACGAAATAATCAATGTTATTTACCTGTGGCCTTCCACCATAGCATGCCATGCCTCTAACGTATCATTCACTCACAACTGGTAGTAAAACGGAAATCGCCTAAACTAAGCGCAATAATTTTTTCTAGCGATGGTGCTGTCACAATTTCAGCAATATTTTCATTTATAAATATAAAATATTTTGACTTTGGTGGGAAATTCTCCTGTGTCAAAATATTTGTTTGTAATCAATTAATTTCAAAAATAAATGTAACAAAAAACTAATATTGTGGTTTAGGAATACTCAGAAAATTTGCTTGTTGATGAAAGATCAATATTCATTTTATAAGAGAAGCGACACAATGCAAACTTTTTTGCTGTAAATGATGAAACATGTTTCGGAAGTAGGAAAGTAACTAGTAAAAATGCCTTAAAGTGGTTCACAAAACAGCCTGTTGAAACATTTTTGTCGGTGGCCGCGAAAACGGTTACACTGTCCAAAACGCACTATTTTAGATATGTTACTTTTCTTGGAAATCGATGTTTTGTGAATGTATGTAATACTACTTGCACTAAAAATGTACTGAAGATGCCCTTTAAACGTTGGCAATGTGTAATAATCCAATTTTTTTGAGTGGTATGAAGGTTAATATTTTTGTTTAGACCATAGTCTATAGTTTGTTGTTTTAGACAATCTGTTTTTTCTTTTCCTTTGTGAAGTCGTTCACCAAATACTTCGTCGTTACACAAAAATCGCAGTGTCTGTATAAGTACTTAACAAAAGTCTGCTTTTCCCTCTCGTGGACATATTCATATATTTCCACTTTGCAATGAACATGAAAATAATTCCAGAAATATAATATGAATAGCCGATTTCTCCGTGTATAAAGGAAAGAAAATGACCCACTATATTTTATTTTTCGTGATAAAACTTTTTTTACGCACTTTTCTCTCTATTCAATTAGTATGGCTTCAAATGAAACACTTATTTTGTACTGTACGAACATTTTTTAACTATTCCCATCTCTCCCTAGCGAACAATTTCGTAACAAAGTGGTCGCTTCGCCCCGCCCCTCAAGAGGCGTCTGTTTGAGTTTCTTGAATTACCTCCGACGATTCTGAAACGAAACGACCTTTGTGAAGACTAGTTTTGTTTTACAACTTCGGAGAGTTTTCTTCACTCGCGAATAGGAAAAGATTTGTAGCAAGAAAGTTGGCCCTTTAATGGAGTATCTCGTGATCATTTCAATCATTTTCAGAAGCGATATTTGAAATCAGAGTAGTATCTGGTCTGTGAGTGTATGTCGACATTTTCGGACGCATGTCAGATACAAGTATAGCTTAGCCGCTATCTTAACTTAACATGTGTTTCACGAGCTGCCGAATAACAGATTAGAGTGACCATGAACCACACATCAGAAGTACAGACGGAAAAACGAGTATACTGTATCTTGAATCCACATGTCGCAACGACATCGGCAAATAATCATTTCCGGAAGAAGAAAGGAAAAGGTGTTTTACTTGGTGTCTGAGTTTCGAAATTAACTATTTTTCAAATAATATTCAAGAAGGAAAAAATATATTTGTTTTAATTCATTAAGACACCACAAATGAGTTTTAAATACCTTACATATGAGTTATTATATATTTCTAATTTATTAAAATGCCATGAGAAGAGTTTGATTGTGAAATAAAATACGTATTTATTGGGAATAATATGACGATACAAAACGATTTTTGAATTGTCAAGTTTTGATAACCGATTATGTTAAAATGCATGTATGCGTTAAAATGATAGACTGTGCGTTTATTCGTCGATTCGACATGAAATGTATCGATTCATCTACTACTATTGACACATTTTACACACCTTGAAGCTCCTTAAGTACACCACTTTTGAGCGCAGAAGCGAAATGGCATACGCCAGGATGGCGCGCGCCGTGCAAAGCGTCTCCGTTGGCGAAAATGTTTTCCCGCGTGTGGAGTGCGGGGGTGTCGGGAGCAAGGTTTCGAAAAGGCCTCGAGACGAGAGTGTGAGGGGTGGAGGGGATGTGGCGAGGGCGG
>BOPP01000054.1:6640846-6651686 GCA_017312745.1 Gryllus bimaculatus
GCCCGCCCGCTCACTTCAATGCAGTGGGCTCGTCGTTGGCTTTTGTCGCTTGCGCCTTCAGACTTTCGCTCTTGTTGTATTCTTCTTCGATTTTTTTTTGTTTTTGTTATTTAAGGTCGCGTCAACATGTATTGCAACCACTATTGCGTTTAACGGTATGGCAACTGTCAAGATCACATGATATGGTGATGATAGGGGGTTAAAGGACGAACTCAAATACATGAGCCTGCCCGAGGCGATACTCGAACCCGCGATCCTTCGGTCCGAGATCGGTACGGTACTACTGCCTTAACGATCTCGGCCATCCGTACAGGCTTCTTGTATTCTGTTTCCATTTTTGCTTCCACTTCCGCTGCTTCTACTTCTATATCTTCTGCTCTTTGTTCTTTTTATTCTTCGGCTTCTTTTCTATTTTTCTTATTTTGCTTCTTCTCTTTTCCTTCTTTTTTTCTTATTATTGTTCTCCATATTTCTGCTTCGTTTTTTCTTATTATTGTTATTCATATTTCTGCTTCTTTTTTTCTTATTATTGTTCTTCATATTTATGTTACTCTATCGTCTTATTCATTAGTTCATTTTTACTTTTTCTACTTCTTTTGCACAGCGGCTTCGTTCCAAGACTGATAAAAAATATCATTTCCGAGAGCAATGCGTGCTGCTGTAAATAATATAGCTATCCACCAATAAACATGATGTTGCCTCATGGAAATATAGAAGTAGCACTCACACTCAACCACAACAGTTGGAAACAAATCCTACTTATCGGGATTACGTGCTTGTATGATACAACAATACAAGTTGAGCGGGTTCTGTGATATAACGGTTCTATCGGGCTTCAATGTCAAAGTTCGCGGGTTCAAACCCGATCGAAGCCGTAATTTTTTAGAAGCAAAAACATTTCTTACGGCTTCCTTCGGAGAGGAAGTAAAGTCAACTGTCCCATGTTGTAGATTTACTACTTGTAAAAGACCCTAAAGCCTAAAAGAAGCCTCTCAGTTAAATTCGAATCGCCTGTTTCGTCGCCCGAGTGATACCTTTCTCTAGATGGTGAAAGGAGCGCACCGAATTTTGCCCGGTCAGACTGAGAGCAGACCCGATGCCCCGAGTCTCGCTGCGTAAAATAAAGCACTGACTGACAAACTAACAAATCACGTGATTACGTCTGAAAATTCTGGTGGCGTAACTCCATCTTATATGTGAAGAGTTTGCGCATGAACAGACGGTCAAAAGTGGGTTCGTGCCATGTAGGACGTAATGCTTTAAGGCCCATTCACAATGCAAACGTAAACATAAGCATAGCGCATAGACATAAACATTAACATAAGGGATAGACTGAAGTATTCACAATGCCTAACAAACGTAAGCAAAATAGAGTTTCTATTGGCTGTAAAACATTATTGTTTACTATTGTTTGGATGTGAGAAAGAATTTCGAGGTATCGACTGTGTCCATGGCCCACATAGCGTTAGTTCTTTTATCGACTTCGCTCCAATTTTGATTCTCGATTTTGAGTTCCCGTTCTGTGATTGGTTCATTTCTTATGTCTTACTTATGCCTAAGCACAGAAGCTTGGAGCTTGTAAGTTAACGTCTTACGCTTTATGCTTCAGCGAACGCATTGTGAATGAGTCAACTTACGGGCGTAGTCCTCCCTTTTATGTTAACGCCACGCTCACGTTGACGTTTGCATTGTGAATGGGCCTTCGCGCTGTCCAAGCCCTCCGAATGGCGTGGACTGGTGTAATGGTAAATGCACCTACGTACATATGAAGTACGCGTTGCTTAAGAAGAGCAATGAATATTTCTTTCAAACTGTACGTGAGAGAAATATCACCCTTCAAACATGTTTAAATTAGGGTCGCGTCTGGCGCAGGCGCCCTGCCTGAGGTCATGGGTGATTGGGCACCCCAAACCGCTGTCAACGCTAACACGATCCAGACGTGGAAACAGGAATGCTTGGGAACTTGTGAGTTTTCAAAAGGGCAAAAGTCCTCTGACAGTTATGTCAGTTCATTGCGTCCAGGGCATGCCGAGTTCTGGCGGGGGTGGCGTAACGGCCTCGTAAATCTCCCTGTTTCCCATATAAGGATCCTCTAGCGTTGATATCAGACAGACAGCTCCGAGACGTTGCTCTGTCAACTTCACGCTGCTCTGCAGCTCTATTTTTCAATTAAACTTTTCGTACTTCATCGGACTTGGTCTCTGTACTTGAAACCTCGCTCACCACCACGCTCCTCCAGGGAACATAGCTTCCCTGCGAACTCAACTTTTTTTGCATCCTGTACTGGAAGCATTTGTAATTGCCTGCAGTCGATGCTAGTAGCACGACACCTGCAGCGAAAGGCATTACACTGGTTCGCGGTACCTTCCGCGGCAGCCGCGAAGCGCCGGGCTTGCGTCAGCGCCGGTCGGCTGCGTGCGATTCGCTCCGCACGCACCACACGTAAGATTCGTCACGCCGCGTAGCTAACGGTTCCCGGGAACCGATTCGACGCGACTCGGCCGGGGCCACCGCGTGGCGGCCGTATTCGGGTTAACGTCGTTCGCATTGGTCACACTGGGCCCGCGTGGTTTAAATTTAATTAAATGGCGTGATACTTTTTTTTTTTAAATCTAATGCGTCTCTCATTTTGAGGGATTCTTCCCGTATAATAAATTGAATCGAATTGAAAATGTAATACATCCTTGTTTTGTCAATTGAATCGTTTATTTCAGAAACCTGTCAAACGCCAACATCTAATACACGCATTAGCGGCGGATTATTGTTCCAAGAGGATTGACACATCGTTTAGTGCATATTTATATGAATAATATTCATTAATAAATTAAAATATTTTGAAATCAGATAAATTGGGAGACTTTTTCTCAGTTTTCTCGGAATTAGGAATTAGGCGTTTGACTGGTTTCTGAAATAAACAATTTAATTATGGTAGCAATGAGCAGAGGCTTATCTACTGTATCGCAGACATGGGACGTGCCGCTCACAAGGGGCGCTATTTAGAATATACCCGCTTAAAACAAATAACAAATCCTAATTTGAGGTATCCTAACAGGAGTGCAAATTGTATGCCGTGGGCGCCTGAAGATAGAGAGATTGCTATAGGAAGGAACCGTTTTCACGAGTACTGCTTGACCCCTACGGGCAATATAACTGCAGGTTGTCTTTGCACTGATTTTGTCAGTGCGTTCGTTTACAGTTAGCTCGTGTGTAAATGATTTCATCACTACTTCTTCCTATATCATCGCCTTACTTGATATTTATTTGTTTCCCCACCTGTCAAAGTGGTCCCTTTTTAGACTTAACTTCTCTTTACCTAGATACGACTCCGGCGAGAGTAAAAGCAACGCATTGATTCGGGCGTACAAGTGATTGGGGGGGGGGGGGAGTCATGGATTAAACTATAGTAAGGTGTCAGGAATTCACTGGATGTGTGCAACATCGGTGAGTTAGTGGTGCCAGCAGCAATCAGACTCGTATACAGATTGCTGATTATCTGTGACGTCCCGTGGTGTATCCTGATAAGTTCCTGAACAAGCACTTCAGAGTAAGGGTCATGGACATGCGATCCTTCCTTCCCTAAACCGTCGTCTTCCCATCCTCGTATAGCCCATTATATTGATTCAGAAAATCAACGACAAACGACATTGTAAGTATGTCAAGTTAAGATAATGAAATAATACTAAAAGGTGTTTTTATACGTACGAAAGTAGAGATCGACATGTATGACAGTGAGCCGATCACTTGCTTCATTTTAAACTTTCTCTTCCAGCGTTTTTCTCTAATCTGACAGAATAAATGTATGTATTTTTTATTCGTGTATTCATAAAATTACGTTTCTAATTTTTGTTTCTTTTCCAGGTGAGTTGCTGTTCACATCTCAATGTCGAACGAAACCAAAGGTTTCATGTCCGCCAGTCGTTGGGGTGAGTTCCTGAATTTTAAAATTATACACGAATACAAAGCAATGTAATATTGTATATATGTATATATATATATATATATATATATATATATATATATATATATATATATATATATATGTATGTATCACCCTCACTATTTTTTCGCGAAATTGAAATAAATTTACGCGAAAAGTGTTCTTCCGTCAGGGCGTGGCTTGGGGTCAGGTGTAGCAATACTTTGCCCTTGTCAATTAAAAAAATAGTAACGCTATCTCCTTCACTATTTTCCGCGGAACTGAAACAAATTTCCTCGAGAAATGTCATTTCGTGTGGGCGTGGCTTAGGAGGTGTTGGAGGGTGTGTGTGTCAGGTGCGGTGACGCCCTGCCCTTCCCTGCGGCGCGGAGGCAGCGTTCAGCGCCCTTATGGTCGAGCTTGACCTTGGTCAAGCCGCGGAGGCCGCAGCCGCTTTACGGCGCCTGTTGATTGCGTGCGAGAGTTGCACATGAGCCCGGTAATTTAGGGCTCGCTCCGAGGCGCCCGGCGCCGCTCTCACGTTCTCTACGAGCGCGTGGGGATTCCTTTCGCGCGGACAGAGAGGTGTTCAGGGTGCGCTATCTGCTGTGTGTGTTTGAATGAGTTGGGAGGTTTTACAAGTTACATACCGTGTGCACTTCGTCTCCCTTCTTTATCTCCCTCTCATTCCCGTTCTTTTTTGTTTCGAGCCTCATTTTTTCTCTCTCCTCCCTCTCTCTCCCTCTGTCTGTCTCTATCTCCCTATCTTTCTCCATCTGTCTCTCCTCTCTCTGTCTCTCTTTTTTCTCCTCCTCCCTTTTTTCTCCTCTCTCTTTTTTCTCCTCCTCTCTTTTCTTCTCCGCCTCTCTCTTTTTTCTCCTCCTCTCTCTTTTCTCCTCCTCTCTCTCTTCCCGAAACCGACTGGCTGAGGTTAGCCCAGAGCCACTGACCCTCTAGTGACTGACCGGGTCCTAGGTTTCTCGAGCCCCAAAGATGGTGGATTTTTTCCGTAATTTTACCTGGTTCCTCCGGTCGATATCAGGCAAATGCCGGAGCAGTACCTTACAAACGGGCCACGCGCCGCAACTAATCTTTCCTACCTCTTCCTAGTCCTATCCTTACACTCACACGCACTACATTGCCATACATGCGAATGGCGCAGCAATACCTTAACAAACGAGCCGCTGACCACGATCTATTCTTCCTCTGCGTTGCCCTATTTTCTCCACTTACACTACATCACTACTCCACCACGCATGTCGGGAGTATACGGCTTGTCTCTGCTGGGGCGGTTTCAGTGCGTGGGAGTGATTCACGTGGGGGAAATATCCCGAACGCCGTCAGGTAGTTCGGTTTCGTAACTCGACCAGCTGCAAGAACAGCGCTACTTCACGGAATAAAACCCTTACTACACTAACGGGAGTAATGAAGCAGTTGGCGTGTCCTGTCACACCATCTATCTCGATGCCACCTATCACACCAACATCTCACCTGTTTGTTCTTTCTCTTCACTATCTTTGTCCATGTTTCTCTCTCGGTCCTCCTGTTCTTCTCGTCCTCTTCTCTCCGCTTCCGGGATTTTGGGCGTCGGTGTTTGGAGCGTTAGCAGCCTTTCGCCGCAAACTGACCTCTCTCTCTCTCTCTCTCTCTCTCTCTCTCTCTCTCTCTCTCTCTCTCTCTCTCTCTCTCTCGCTCTCTGTCTCTCTCGCTCGCTCTCTCTGTCTCTCTCGCTCTCTCTCTCTGTCTCTCTCGCTCGCTCTGTCTCTCTCGCTCGCTCTCTGTTTCTCTCGCTCGCTCTCTGTCTCTCTCGCTCGCTCCCTGTCTCTCTCTCTCTCTCTCTCTCTCTCTCTCTCTCTCTCTCTCTTGCGATGGTCCGCCCCTAGGGATCCCATCACTCAATTACTCCTCATTCAAACACGCGCCAAATTGCACCGCCGGGCGACCCCTTCACCTGACCGCGCTATCGCATTCGCGCATCGAAAACACACAATGCCCAATCAACCGGCACCAAGTCCCTCTGCGGTTCCCTCAGCGCACAAACGCAGACCCACCGACGCGCGCTCGAGTCAACGTGCCTTTGTCGCCTCGACGGCCGTGCCTCGTTTTCGCTGTCGCACACCTTTTCTTCTTCCTCTTTCCTTCCGTTGTCCCGGACGTCGCTGTAATCCTCCCCTTTTCCGCCGCCCACACCCCCTCCGGTCTCCCTTTCCCCGCCCTCGCCTCCCCCATCGACCCCGCTCCCCCCATACCGTCTCGCACGTTGCACATGGTCACTCTATTAGAGATGGTGAAGTTTAATAAAACATTGATATATCGATTCTTCGGTACATCACCGAAAGGTTTTCGAAGTAAAATGCCCTGGTTCTAATGTGACACTTAACAAGTCAATATTAGTCTAAAGTGCCATATATTCCGGCTGAAATTTGACTGTTGTCTTAATTTTTTAATTAATGTTCTGCATAGTTGAGGTTCAAATTGCAATTTAACGATATTACCACGTACGAAATAATGGAATAAATGTAACAACTCTTGAGAAAGGTCGCGAATAGCAAACGATTTCGTGCCGCCTTCGCACCCCCGTCGCCCAGTCGGCACACCACTCCTCATTTCCCTGCCAGATAATCGCACATCTTTCCCACCGCTCCAACGCTCTTTCCACCCGGACGCCACATCTCTCCATTACCCCGTCGTCGTCCCACTTCCCCACCTCCATGTCGCCTCGTTGCCCGGTCGCCCCGTCACCACACCTCCCCATAGCCCCATGGGGAAAGTGGTGAAGATCTCTGGAATGCATTATTATATTGGAGGAATACTCCCAACAAATATTCGCCTTTTTTTGGTTGGAATTGTGAAACATGTATCTGTCATAGGGGAGATTTGTTTGCCGCTCCGTTGCCACACCTCCCCATCGTCCTGTCTTATCCTCATCATACTTCCGTACCACCCTGCCGCCCAGTCGTCCCCAGCCACACCTCCCTACCATCCCATCAGCACACCACCCCATCGCCCAGTTTCCCAGTATCCACACCATCTCACTTCTCTGCCATCCCTTCGCCTCTCCCCCTGTCTCTGCCGCCTTGCAGCCCCGCCCCGCACCTCCCTGCCTCCCAGAAATCCCAGCCCATCGCTCTGATCTCCTCAGTTCGCCACAGCAAGGGCAATCTGTTAGGCTCATAGACCTAAGATGAAAGGCGGATTTCATGACACCTCCTTTCCCTGCACCCAGCTGGCTGTAGCAGACTTTTATCTCAAGCTTGCTTGGATCCCATTACAAGCTAAGGTTGAAAGAATAAAACCGTCGCCTCATATAGCAGTCACGTCTCCCGACTGTTGTCACCTTTATTCCGTCTGCCATCCCATCCGCAGCGCTGATCAGAACGTGATTAACCTCCTCAAACTGTCCTGTCCAACTCGTCACGCACAAGAGCGCACAGCCCTGCCCCACCCTCCTCTCGCCTCGCGTCGGAAGTTACACCTGCCCTGCCCACCGATCGCCCCGTGGGCAGACCCCCAATAACGCCCTCAAACCTCCCTTCTCTTCGTGCGCCCCGTCGTGCCCTGCGCACACCTCCTACTCACCCCATCAACTCCGCCGGCGCAGCTCTCCATCGCCCCTGTCACTTCACACACCACAACCTCCCATTCCCTGCCTCTTTGTGACCCGCGTCTCACCTTCCGACCCGCCGCACGAGGGCGCGAAGGGTTGCGGGGCGCTAGCGCGGGAGGTCGCGCGGCCACTCGGTAACACCGCGCGGCGGACTCTTGGTCTCACCCGCGGCGGTGGCGGGGGCGGGGGCGGGGCGGGCGCGCGCACAGCGAAGCCCGCGGGGGAGGGGGCAATTAGCCCTGACGAGGCGGGCGCGCTGGAGCAACGAACCGGCGCTTCGCCCCCGCCACGCCCCGCCACGCCCCCGCCTCGCTCCACAGTGGCAACGGCGCCAACGCGCGTTTGCAGGTGCTCCCCAAGGGGTGGTAATGCACTCGCAATGGGACCGCTTTGTCACGTGCCCGCCTTCTGGAAAACGAGGAAAACCGGAGGAAATTCGTTGCTGTGGAAAAGTCGGAGGAAAATCAAGCAATTGGTGAAAAATGTGTTAGACATCAGGGTAAATGAGGATATGGTTAAAAAAATCAATATTATTCCTAAAATACTTGTACAGTATTATATTTTGCTCAATTTCTACTTCTTGAGTTTTTAAAATTGTACTTTTTCTCGGCGAAATAGGAGAGCTGATAAATTTGTTTCAATCTTGCTTTAATATTTTCTTTAAATAGTGAGAATTACCTTGGAAAACGAGAGAGGTCAGGGAAATTTGTCTAAGGAAATGAGTGGCCATCTTTTTTCAGGTGTAAAGTAATCTGAAAGACTAATTTACAATGCGCGCACCGGAGAAGGTGGCCCAGGGCATAAACTGATGTCACTGACGTGCCTGTGACTGGGAGGGACTAGGATTCGATTCCCGTCGGCGGTAGGATTTTGGACTGTAGCAACTAAGCGAGGTCGAATTCAGTCGCTGCCTGGAAGAGAATTCTAGCGGCCGGCTGCTCTGATCGGTAGTTTTCCGTGGTTTCTCCGATCAGCAGCAGGCGAATGCTGGAGCAGTACCCTAACAAACGGGCCAGGGACCGCGCGCGATCTTTCCTTCCACTTCCTTGTCCTATCCTCACCGCTTACTCGCATACAAGTATATATACTTACATGCACTACTAGACCACACATGCCGGGAGACCAGTCGGGAGCTTAGAGTTTGTCCCGGCTGGAGCGCTGTCACTCCGGTGGGAGATACGTGGTTGGGAATTCGCAAGGTGTACGAGGATGGAGGATTTGCTCATCGCCAGGTCGAAACGAGGGCAAGCTCAGGATTGTGTGCAGTGCACGGCCCATTGCTGGACAGAAGAGAACCATTTCGGCAACCATCGGGAATTGATAACACAAAATCACAGAAACGACATTTAAGAGCAGCTAGTTCTCATTCAGATTCAACGGCATCCAGCAATTTACAGGGAATACGTATGTTGCGCATTCAGTTGAATGAGACATCAATCAAGTAGTACACAAGTGAATGCAAATGAAGCGTCAATATGTGTACATTTTGTTAAACGCTCTTTTTATGTAGTTGCGTAAAGAGTTGGTTTGTTGTTTTTGTGAGCAGTTCTATTAATCAAATCCGTTCTTCGTTTATCTGTTCAAATACGTTTTCCATTATCCGAAAGCAAAAAATTTTGCCCCTTAGTACTTTTGTTACCCTTATACTTTTACCCCATGGCATCACGTACAGTCTTTTTCTGTTTTCTGGTGATAAATTTAATGTAGAATCCTTATGTAGTAACTTAATGGCCTGCATTCTAAGAAATCTAAGGAAGATTCTAAGAAATGTCTCTAAAACACGTATTTTTGTTTTTTAAGCTACTAACACGTGTTTTCTGTGATTTATGGCATCTACTGAGGTGGTCAATAGCTCATTCGATTCCTCTCGACAAGACAAATCGAACGTCTCTCCCTGCAGGATATTCTGAAAGAAAGAACAAAAAAACATGTGTTTTTCGTTATTTCAATGCCTGTGGGATCATTGGTGAAGCGCTATGAATTACTATACTGTCTCTTCGGCATTTACATCAGTCGTTACGACTTTATTCATCAGATTTGCGATAATTAAACCTAATTTTGTAATGAAATATCGAACAAACATGGGGGGGGGGTTAAGCATCTAAAACGCTTTTAGAGAGCTTTAAAGCCACCTATAGAGGTGATTACATTCGATTGTTCTCGATGAGACGAATCGATTAGTTTGGGTTTTAACCAGATGTTTGTAGAATATTCTGAAAAAATCCTGAAGAAAGAAAAAACAATTTGAGGGTTTAAGGCTCTTGAAGTTCTGAGACGCTTTGAATAACTATAGCATGTCCGGCTCAACGTGAATTCTTCGGGCATGTTTCATTATACTATTGACGATTGTTTATTATTGTTAATCGATTTTGATCAAATGACACCCATTCGATTCTTTTTCGTGTAACTGTGAGGATAAACGCGCCAGGCAACTTCATTGTTAAACACTTTCTTTTTAATATGTTCGTGCGTAGCGCAGAGGAATTGTGAACATGGCAGTACCCTCCGCCGGAGGTGCCAGTTTCAATTCAAATGTGTGGATTAGAAGGACGTGCCAGAGAGGAGACTGAGGCGTGTGTTTTGGCCCCAACAGCCAGGCGTCCTCGCACTGCGCCGCGGGGGGACTGTCCGGATTAAAACAACAAACCACTAAAAAAACAAAAAACACCGCGCTCCGACCTTGAATACCCACATTATCCTGCAACTCCGGCGTCCTAAAATAGCACAACATACACCCGCCATATATATCGACGAAGGAGCCCCCATTCCCCCACACCCCCACCCCACCCCCCCCCCCGCAATTCGCAACACCACCTCCCTCCCTCCTACATCCACCCACACTCGACCTTAGAACTGCCTCCCTCCCCCCACACCCACCTCTCCCCCTCGCTTCACTACCTCGGTCCTAGTCAATCAAATGGGCTCAAGTCTGAGCCGTCAGTCTACAGGCCTTCAGCCGCTACGCGCCCCTCTCTGTCGCCCCGCCGAATCGCACTCCCCCCCGCCCATTCCCATCCGCGCCCCGTGGAATTTTATTGCGTATCCCCGGCTGCTTCCGGTGTCCCGCCCTCCGCTAGATTGGCCGGCTGGCCCGGCGCTCTTGTGTGATGGGGGCCGGGTGCCCGGGAGGCTTGTGTGCGGAGGGTACCGGCAGTTGTCGGCGGGCGGTCGCGGGTTGGGGGGCGCAAGGTGCGGGGCCAAAACACTCGGGTACACTCGCCGCGAACTCGCCAATCAGCCTGCGCCCGCCCCGTCCCCTCCCCCCCCCCCCTCGCCTCCCCCCCCCCCCCTCCCTTCCCCCCCCCCCCCCCCCACCT
>BOPP01000054.1:6658669-6688091 GCA_017312745.1 Gryllus bimaculatus
TAGGTTTTCAAATGTAAATTTGGATAAAGTTTAGATTGTATAATCATTTTTGTAATTGGATTATAATAAATATTTGCAAAATTCACATTATCTAAAATAATTTTAAAGAAAATTAAGTACTGGATTCAATTATGATGTCTATAGTGATTATTTATTCTTATGACATGTTCAAAGCAAACCAACTTAATAGTTACTTGAAGACCAAGGCAGCTTAACTTCTATAATATCGCCACCAGCCAGGATATAAATACTGAGCCAATTCTTTCTTCTCTTTCGTGAATATTTTTTACTTCTCTCATTTCTACAATTCTCCTCCTTGCACATTCATTGGAAGGGTTTTCCGTCAAATCCACGACGCATCGATGAAAAATGCCCAAGCAAAATACAAAAGTAACAATACATTTCCAAAAACCACAATTGAAATGTCGCTTGCAGAACAAAAAACTCAAAAATAAGTTACGCGCTAGCAACCGACTCTCTCGTGGGCTCCACACAGCTTTTGCCGCATGTTGCAGGGGGAATTGAGTAAAGTTTGACCTCCTCTCTTTATCAAAGCATGCCAATATCCAGCGAAAAAGACCTATGGACCTCGTGTCTGTAAGCTTCATTGCGTAGGGGAATGAAGTTTAGGGTTGACTCCTACTGCGGTTCAACTTAAATTTAACCAAAAGTTCCCTAAGCCAATTAAGGAAGTTATGGTGGGTGATTTACACAGGTTGGTTATGAAAGGGACGGAGTTAGTTGGCCGAATGTCCTGTAGAAGTGTCCTCTGGCAAATGTCGGAGCGGCCGCTGCTTTTCGCGATGCGTCCGACAATGAACCACATCAGCGCTGCGAAATTTTCTTTATCGCACCAACAACTCTGCTCTTCGCTCTCATCGTTTATCCGCCCGCTCACACATAAACGTACCCTTAGGCGACCGAGGAATACTCCGCTCCGCCGTCCCGCGTTGCGCCCCGCCGCGCGCGCCATCGTCCGCCAGGAATAGGCCTTCGCGCGGTCGGCAGCCTCAGCGCTGCTCATTGCGGCCTCATTCATGAAGCGAGCGGCGGCGGCGGCGCGTGCGTCACGGCAGCGCGGAACCGCAACGCGCGACAGGCCTTACCCCGCCTCCGACAACGCTCCGCGGCCCGCCTGCAACGCCTCCGCCTCCTGCCTCCGCCCTCGGCCTCCGCCATCGCCTCCGCCTCCTCCTCCGCCTCCGCCCTCCGCTTTCCACAACCGCCACCGCCAACACCTCCGCCAACGACCCCGCCATGCCAGCCCGCCCCCGCCCTCCCCCCCGGGGCCACCGCCGACCGCCCATCACCCTTCCGCCATCACCTCCGCCCACCGCCATCAACCTCCGCCACCCGACTGCCGAACTCGCGACTCCCGACTCCGACTTCCGACTCCGAACTCCGACTCGACTCCGCTCCGACCTCCGACTCCGACTTCCGACTCCTCACTCTCACTCTCACTCCCACTCTCACTCTCACTCTCACTCTGACTCTGACTCTGACTCTGACTCTGACTCTGACTCTGACTCTGACTCTGACTCTGACTCTGACTCCGCCTCCGCCTCTGCTGCCGCCACCGCCAATGCCAATGCCACTTCCAGCGCCACAGCCACCGCCACCGCCTGGCCCGTTCTCTACCTTCACCTACCACTGAACTTCTTTATCATCAGCATTTGACCGGATCCTCAACGCGGTCGCACGAAACAGTGAAGCAGTTCCCCGCGGGGCCAGGTTTACATGGTAATGAGCCGCGCTCGCTGGTATATGGGTCACTTTAAACCTCGCCTCCGTCTGCGCCGCCCGCTTTATCACCTTCGCTACCTCCTTTCTGCCTTCGCAGGCATTCCTGTCCTGTTCCCTGCCTTTACCTACCGAACTACCTTATCATCAGCATTTGAGTGGATCCTTAACGCGGTCGCTCGGAACAGTGAAGGAGGTACCGGATTACATGGTAATGAGCCGCGCTCGCTGGTGCATGGGACACTTCAAACTTCGCCTCCGCCCCCCGCTCTATCCCTGCCGCTGCCTCCTCCCTGCTTTCGTAATCATTTCCGCCTCATTATGTACCTGAACGTCTTTAGGCTCCGTATTTGAGGGGCCCCCATAACGCGATCGTACGGAGCAGTGGAGCAGGTACCGCTGGCTCCGGATTTACATGGTAATGAGCCGCGCTCGCTAGTGTATGGGATTACTTCAAACTTGGTAAGAGCGCTAGTTTTTTTATATTGCGCTTGCTGGTGTATGAGTGGTTTTGTTCTTTGCCTACGCATCTGCTGCCTCCCTTTTGCCCTTCGTCTCCCCAGCCATTCATGCCCTTCTGTTCACCTTTTTATTCCGTTTGCACCCTTAGTGACTTTGTGACCCCTTCGCGTGACTCCTTAACTTTCGTGACGTTGGTACCTTTCGTGACTCCTTAACGCGGTTATACGGAACGATGAAGTAGGTTACAAAAGCCCCAAATTTACGGTATAAGGACCCACGCTCTCTGATGTGGTTTCAAATATTGCCTCCGCCGCTTGCTCTTTCGCCGTCGCTGTCCGTCATTCATTTCATGATAAGACTTTCGCCTCCTTCACGCCTATTATACGCCTCCCTTTTCAACTTCCCCTCCCTCTTTTTCGTCTTTCTCATTCAGTTCCACCTCCCTCTCCGCCTCGTACTATCGGCAAGCCAGGAAGGTTACAGCAAAGAAGAATGTTCAGCGAGGTGTGCGAAAGTTGTGCGATGAGGGATTCTGGTAGCTGTTTCCTCAACTCCGAGTGTCTGCGATAGCACGTATCAAAAACATCCATTTTATTGAATTTCCACATTCCAATTGGTATCTTTTGTATGTCTATACAATTTAATTGATAATTGATTTTGTTGACGAGTTTGAAGTATTCAGCGTGACCCAGGTATTAATCTCTATCATCTGTTGGACTGAAAAATGAATAGATTACTCTCGTGTAATGTGCTCTGTCCTGCTCTAACTCTATTCAAGCCTCCATTCCTATTACCCTCCTCACCCCCACCCCATTCCGTTACATTTTCCAAAGACTGTCAAGAAACAATGCATTATTCATTTGACTAGTCTTAGGATATTGCTTTTATTCTGATGGTTGTTGGTGGCGTTCCAAATAAAGTAATAAATGGCTTTTATCTTGACGAACATTATTATTCATTACCCAGCCACTCAATAATTGAAATTATCTACTCATTAGTTCATTACTGCTGTTCTTATATTTTAGATAAAAGATGATGGCTAAGATTTCGGAAGCCACTAGTACAATATATAATAATGTTTGTCAAGTGAACGCCTTTTAATCTTTTATATCTTTCTGTTCGTTTGCCAGTGTTCTAATACGAACCATGCCCGCTTATGTACGCTCGATGTTAAAAGACAGCTTGTTCAAGAGAAAACAATTGGCAGCACGTGAACTTGTCTTCTTCTGCCGATGATGTGAAAGTCACACTTCGTGACTTGCAATGTCTGGAGTTTCCAAAAAAAGTGCGTGTGGTCACTCTGTGAAGGTAATGAAAAAGTTTGTTGTCTTTCTAATAAATCATTCTCGATGAAAAAAGGTTTTATGAATTTTCTTACTTAAGAGAAGACACGTCAAAACAAAATTCATCATCCTTGAGACACGTCTTGCAATTTTTAACTTCTACTTTGAACTCTGTAATGACTTTTATTGTTCAGAAATTAAATTATTTCCCCCCACGCTGACATGTATGAAATTCATGAAAGAGGTGGCAGCTGTATGGTAGATTATAATTTTTTTCTAACAAAACTTTAGAAACTCACAAGCTAATCCAAATATATTTCAGATTACACAAGAATATGTACGTTTAACATGATTAAATCTGTTGCAGAGTTGAATATTGCGTTGGTCGCGTTTTGAGACTGAATTCTTTTCCGTGTAATTATCAAACATTTCCTGGAGCAATTTATATTATTCAACGCCTTTGAGAAAAATTAGGATTTCAAAAACATTTGTGGCCTTTATTAATAAAATTTAAATTTGTTCAAAGGATTAACCTCATCTGTAGATCTCTACATTATTATTTCAAAGGTTTTTTAGAAACATTTAATTGCACTCCAATTAAATCAATTACATATCTCAGATTAGAATATTGTGATGATATAAAACAAATTAAAAATCTGTCTCAAAGTGTATTTTTTTAAACAAATGTGCGTGGTAATTTTGAAAACAAGGGAAATACGGTAAATAGAATCAGAGTGAATGCTAACCAACTTGGTTTTAAAGAATTTAATTCAAATATCGCGCCTAAACTCGTATTCTTGAGCGTCACTGTCCGTTTTTCGTGGAAGCCACAGGTTTAACACTAACCACAGCAATTCACGGAAAGGTCAAATTCGAGAGAAACCGGAATCGATAGCGAAACTTCCCAGTTATGTGCGGCCTTCGCCGAACACGCCCACGCACTCACCACCCACCCACCCACCCAGTCACTTACCCGCCCACTGGCCGCGCTGCCAGAGGACTTCCCCATTCATACGTTCCGGGAAGTGGCTGCGCACCTACTGATCCGAACCGGACCCTCAAGAAGTGTGATGTAACCCACGGTTTTCAAACGCCTGCGGAGGCACCCTGGTGTTCCGCGAATTGTGAGAAAACGAAAACAACTATTAATAAGGCGGAATATTGATTTACATCCTTTCGTTGCATAATTATATAAATGTTCATTCTATTACATTTATTTATTTATTTAAAATATTGGAATTATAATTATGTTATTTTTGTAAATAGTATATAAAATAGTGCTTTATTTATCAATGCTGTTAAGTGACTTTTTGAAGCGAGGTGGAGAGGGAACCGAGGTACCATGCGCATACCAAGTTACGTACCACCGAGTTTGATAAAATCAGTCAACCGCAGAGGTGCATACAAAATTGTTTCGCCATTCGCACCCTCACCTCTCCTTTGAAAGTCATACTTATATGTTGTATGTGTAACATATTGTTACATTTAAAGTAACATTATGTTAAGTAATAATGAAGTAACAATGTTTAAATAAATAAAAAGATTTTACTTACATTCAAAAACATCGATGGCAATAGATGGGTTACGATTCGACATTTCTCGAGCGCTCGTACGCTCGCGTCGCAAGATGCAGCTTTTACCGGTGTCAGTATTTCCAATTTTAGTTAAATTCAAAACCATCAATGACAATAGATTCGTTACGATGCAACATTTTTCGAGCGCTCGTACGCTCGTGTCGCAAAGCGCAGCTTTTACCTGTGTGTGTGTGTGTGTGTGTGTGTTTGTGTGTGTGTGTGTGTGTGTGTGTGACGAGTGCAGATTTCCCGCGGCAGGTGCGAGAGCGGCACCGGCGCGAGGGGACGGGGGTCGCGTTCGCGCTGGCGCACCTGGCGAGTGGGCGGGGGCGCGGGCGTGCGGGCGGTGCCCTCGGGCGTATTTCGGGGCTTCGCGGAGCGGAGAGGGGGGAGGTGACGGCGCGAGGTGGCATGTGACGGGACAGGGTGGGGTGGCCGGCCCGCCGAGCGGTTTCCTACCTACCCCAACTGGCCGGCGTCGGCGCCGAGTTTAGATCCACCGGCGACGGCGGCTGGACGTGGGAGGTGTTGGCTGAGAGGCGACGGAGCGGCGCCCTTGTAATAGTGGAGCTGAGGGAACCTGTCTTCAACTGTTTTATTCCGGAACAAAGTACAGTCACAACGTCGACAACAATACACAACCAAAATTAATTATCATTAAGATACAAGATAACAGCTGAAGCAATAGGTCATATTTCATACTGACGCGAGAAAATTCTGGTTTCGAAAGCAAGGGAAAGAAGTTTTTCATGTAGTCGCTGCAAAAATATATCAAAAGAAAGCAGAAAAAACGTGTTTTGACATACATTTAGGTAAAGATAATTCTGTTAAATTTGAGTAGTCATAATACTGTTTGCTCGCTGTTGTTTAGGTACACGATATTTGAATACCCAATATCGTTTTCTTGCAGTACATGAACACTGTTTGAATGTAATATTATTATATTTAAACTTCATTCTTTTTCCATTTCTCCAATAATACCAGGCAGATGGTAGAGCAATACCCAATCAGGCCAAGGATTGCGCGAGATATTTTTTTCAACTTTCTTGTGGTATTCTGACCCCTTCCATACTTACACACACACACACACACACACACACACACACATGGAATGACGACACTCCCGCCCGTGTTTGGAGACCACACCGGGGCTTTGAGCTTGTCCCGTCTAGGGCGCGACCCGCTGGTGGAGGAAATCTGAATGGGGAAAACATCACTAGCCGATGTGTATGTCGGCATCGGATCTCGCCATCTTGTGAGGGGTGGGAGTTCACCGCTACCTCCCATGTAAAAAACATGCGCTTCACTAACGGGACTCCTGGGAAACACAAAATGATAAATCAGTCAATTCAACCATATCCTGAAGCCTCTGAGTCGCCCGGGTGTGCTCGCTCGCTGTCACAGCGCCTTACTGTATTGAGCTAAGCGACGGTCTGCCCCGCCATAACTACGAACCCTGATGCAGCCGGTATTTAACATCTCGGAGCAATTTGAACCTTTAATTGGGCCACTTGAGCGCACGAGCAATTAGTTGTCTCCTCGTGCATCTTGAGATCCATCCACCGGAGGCTGTGCGAGGGATGAGGACGAGGGAGGAGGGGACAACGGATTAGGGAGGCTGAACGGCGATGCTGTAATTGCCGAGAGAAAGTTACAGAAAATTTCGTCACTGCGCACTTAATCGTATCGAAGATTCGGGTTTCCTCCAATCCTCGTAAGCTGTCGTCAAGAAACCGGTTCCCCTACGCTTTGTCCAGCCCGGATAGGACATGAGGAGCTCAACGGAGTGATTAAATTTGAGAGAGTGACGAGGTGAATGTTTCCGAAATCCCGTGATTGTGAAAACAAGAATGACGTACAGGTGTTACTGACGACGCGTAGTGAGCTAGGCATATAGTGAGGCATAGTACATACACTATACAATTTTGTACATTAGGTTGTTCAAAACAATATTGCACCAAACAAGGCACGTAAGAGTTCGGTTGCCGCATAAGTATACTTGTCGGCAATGAAATTGGTTTATTACAGAACATTGAAATGAAACATTTAAGATAAATCATTAAAAAGTACGCTAATGTTATTTATCTCGATTCAGTGAATGTTCATGAAATGAATTTTTAATCTGACGGGATTCTTCCAGCGTTATTTGTAGCCTCGGTATTTGATTAATAGTAATTATGGAATGCACTAATTTAAGTTTGAACGTTTGCCAAATTTTGCGATAATATCCAAAGGATATTGAATATTCAAATATCGTGCACTGAAACCACACTGAGCGAACAATATTATTATTACTCAAATTTAACAGAATTATCTTTACCTAAATGTATGTCAAAACATGGTTTTTGTTTGTTTGTTTGTTTTTTATTGTCGTTTTTCTTTCGAACAATTTGTGAGAAAGTTTATTCTTCCAGCAGTTAAGTAAAAGAAAATATATGCAATGAAGTCTCAGTATAGAGGGGTAATTTTAGTACAGTATATTGTTCACGTCAATGAAATTTAGCTTCGCAAGGTTTCGAACATCGGGATAGAAATTAACTGAAACTTGGGAACAGTATGCCATGCTCAAAGGTAAGTGAAGTTCAGAGGACGCTCGTACAAGGGATTTATTTCCTGTTAAATGTTCACACTAATTCAGCTGGGTTCGATTGTGCGAATAATAATGAGCCTACAAACTCACTGTCGTACTGTCAAAGTGTCTCGCTTATTCGTAGAATTAAATGTTCAAATGATTCCTTACGGCTAGGCCTATGTAGCTTTTGTAGGACAGATACACAAGCAAGAGGTTTCCACAGCGAGGCACTTCGTTTTTCATCCACACCTTGACAGCGACCGCTGTTTCCGTCTCCGTCGCCTCCACAATCACCTCCACTGCCAGTCACCTACCACTGCCCGCACTCGCCACTCGCCACCCACCACCCTCCACCCGCCCCGCTCCACTCGCCATTGCCACTGCCCGCCACCCACCCACCACCGCTAACGTCTTACCACCGCTGCCTCCACCGCAAGCCGCTTTCACCACCAACCGCCATGGGTCACCCCCACCAACCTACATCCACCACCCACCAAGGCCCAGCAACCCACTCACCACCAACCTAGGCCACTCCCACTTCCCTTCTCGCGTCCGCCAACCACCCGAAGCTTACCTGCCTTAAACCCACCCGCCACCTGCTGCCCCCGTCACCCCACCCGTCACCCCCACCCGTCACCCCACCCTTCCACCCCACCCGTCACCCCACCCGCACCACCCTTCACCCCCACCCGTCACCCCACCCGTTCACCCCACCCGCCACCCCAACCCGTCACCCACTTCGTGTACCCCTCCCCCCAAATTCCCGCCACCCCAACCGCCAGCCCATCCGCCGGCCCCTACGCGGCAACCCGCTTGTCCACCCGGCCACCCCTCCCTCACCGCTCCCACCCGCCACCCGACATCTCAACCCACCACTCCACTCCACGTGCCCACCCATTCCCCTCTTCCCATTCAACCACCCTACTTCCATCTACCACCAACTCCCCCGCCGCTGTCCCACCACCGTCACCATCCCCACCGCTGCAACGTCTTTTCCGCCTGCGGCGGCGCGTGGGCTCGCGGGGGCGCTGCACGGCGCGGCATTTCCGCGAGGCGGGCGGCGGCGGCGGCGGCGGAGGGGCCCCGGGGCGCGGAGGCCCCGCGCGCGGCCGCTGGGAGGGGCACGCGAGGCGAATCCCCCACGCGGGGCCCTCGCCCGCCCCGGCGACGCTCGCCAAACGGCCTAACGTTATAATATTGTATACGACGTTTATAAATTGTGGCGTCATACGGGTGTAATCGAACACAGACGAGAGTGTATATAGTATCGTAGGCTTTCACGGCCGGAGTCAATAGAAAGTAGATTTTCCGGGCTGGTAGGCCGTGGTCCAGATGGCATTGTTGGGCCAAACGTTTCGTCCACGTCTGCGGACTTCCTCAGGGGCGGCAGGGTCGCGGGCGCAGTGTTCGGGGCGGCGGCAGACGTGGACGAAACGTTTGGTCTAACAATGCCAACTGAACCACGGCCAGCAGCCCGGAAAATCTTCCTTCTACAGGCGAGAGTGGTTTGTAAAACAGTAGATGTATTAACAATCTAGACCGTAGTCTCGATTTAACAACTACCCTGCTCACAAGAAACTAAATAAATAGACCCACTACAAGGAAAGATAATTTAAGAACGGCTACCACCCCGCAACATACCACCGATGTTCCCTGTTTGAATCCGCTCTACTTTGAGACCATCTACGCGTCTCGCAAGTCACGGCACTGAATTGCCCGCCCTTCGCCCTAGTGCACCTACACGCACAGACACGCGCTTCACCTGTCACCGACGGCGTTAGAACAAGAAGACTGGGGCATTGTTCTCCTGCCCGTTATATAGGCCCTTTTGGCTCTACCCGCCGCCTCCATTACCTCCTCCTCAAAGCCCCTCTGGGCCCGCTAAGTCCACGGAAAGTCCCAGTGCGTTATTACTCTGCCCTTTGTTTAACATCCGGCGGTTTGTGCGTGGCACGACGCTGCAATATGTAATATACACGTTGTATTATATGACCAGTTAAACGAATGTAGTTAAGCCGCTTTAAGCTCGCGAAACGGCCTAACGTTTTCGAAAATTCTTATCTCCTTGGCTGGCCTGGAGGCGCCCGAGGTGAAGATGCCAGCGCCGTGGCCTTCCTCAGGGCGAAATCGTTCCCGGACAACCCAGTAAATAGAGAAGAGTTACCCTAAGAAGGGATTCGTTTGATAAATGAACGTCGAGTAGAGCGATAGCCTTGCAAGATACAGTAATGAATCAATTTACATATGAGCTACCTACACTATGTGATCAAAAGTATCCAGACACTTCGCTGAAAAGGATTTCACGGCGACGGGTGGTTCCCAGTGGAGTCCAGACTGGATAAATACATACACAGTCTAGAACTTATTTAGACTTCCCAACATGCTTTTCAACCAAAATGTATATTAGTTTCATAAACAGGAGAGTGATATTAAACAGCAATTGTTAAATATTTTATTAACAATAAATGAAACATAGATAAAATTGATTACTTTTACAAAAAAATTAGCAACTTTGAAGAATATTCGCCGTTCCAACATGAAGAGGGAAAGTTATTTTAAAATATGAAGAGTGCTACATTTCAGGTGTAAAAACAAAATCACCTCCGTTGTATCCTCAGCCAGATGAGCAAACATTTCTATGTTGTTTGTTTGTTGTTGTTGTTGGTTTTTTTTTTTTTTTTTTTTTTTTTTTTTTTTTTTTTTTTTTTTTTTTTTTTTTTTTTTTGAGAAAAGCTTGGTTTCTGCGCAATCTCTTCTATAACGATCTGCAGGTCGCGCTTTTATCTAATCGAAGATATTTCAAGTATTGCCAAAGATGTATATATTTTTTTTCTGATACATACTAAGAAAAACGCGAAATTATTAATAGAGGAAACGGGAGTGCAAATTGCAACAGTTCTGTATTGCAAGCAGCCGTTCCATAGCGTCTGATTATTGGAAGTCTGAGCTTTAGCCCGTCAGCCGGCAGACAGAATCGCAGTGCACTCGCTGTTCAGAAATGATTCTAATTTCTCTATTGACTACATGAGTATACAACCGAGCTTCGAATCTTGGATCCATTAAGTAACAAGCTGCGATGAAATTGAAAAAAAGAGATAATATATGTTTTTGACACCAAAACTGGAATATATATATATATATATATATATATATATATATATATATATATATATATATATTGCAAATATTTTTGAGAAACACACTGGTTTTTTTCCACCTGAAATAACGTATCCTATATGTATGTACTGCATTAATTGTATTAATAATACATTTGTAAATTTAAAATTTCTAGTTTAATTTTCTAATTGATTTTTGATACACATGTTCAATATTTCAATACTATTACGTGGCCGTATTCTTTGATCATGTTCAGGGTCCCTGAACACATGAAATCTGGCCGTGCCTTGTTTAGCCTTCCATCTCTGGGTAACTGGGTTCAAATACCGGTTGATCCCTGTGGAATTTGAGGTGGATAAAACTGGTTTATGGTTTATATCTCGGATGTTTGTCACCATGCTCCGAGAAAACCTTTTCACATTAGTCATCTGTGTGCCAATCTTGGAACCGAATGGAAGTTCTCAGGCCTGCAGTAACGCAGCTGTTATCTAGAAGGGCTTAATAGATGTTTCTGATCCCAATCCAATGCATCCGCGACGCAAGTGCAATGTCACATGTCATTCTTTACTGGAAGTATAATAAGATTACTCAGTTCATCGATCACTTAACATGCCACTATGCCCTGATTTACGGATCTATTGGTATGCAAATGCAGAATAGAGTCAACTGGGGTATTTGCCTTTCCTGGCAATGTCTACAGAACCTGAACAACGTAGAAAACGTGTTTATTTTAGCTCATTGTTCATCAAACATTAAGTGCTGCAGAGTTGCAATTACGTAAAACATCGATTTGTTACTTGTGTGCATTGTAGAACAGCGGTTCTGTAGTCGCGTCGCCGGTGTTCCGGATAGCCGATGTGTTGTGCAGTTTCTCCTGAGGCCGACGCGGAGTTGGCTGGCGCTCAGCTGCACTCCAGCTGTGCGGCGGTGGCGGGCGCAGGGCGGGGAACCGGGCGTCGGCGGGGCGGCTGTGAGTTCGTGGCCCCGCCAGAACCACTACCACTCCCACCCCCGCCCCCCGCCCCCGCCCCCCGCCCCCCCCCAGCCACGATGCTTGCCGGGCACGCCACCAAACTTCCCCTTCGCCACCGGCAACCTTAACCATCAACTCCTTTACGCGCGTCGTTCATAATCACTGCCCCTCTCCCGCCCGCCATCCATGCCATGGACTGTGTCCCCACCGCCCCTTCGCGCACTCAACTCATCTCCACTGCCTAACTAACTGTGAAATCACCACCGCCACCACCAATCAGCAGCAGCAGTTATTATTACAGCCGCTACACCTCTGCCAATTACACTGCTACCAGCAACCTGCTTCTAGCACCGCTTCATGGCCACCAACCGCCTCCTTGCAACTGCTGCCATCGCCCCCATCACTGTTCCCTTTCCGTCACGGAAATCTTCAGTTACCAGGCCTCCCTTCCACTGCCCCCGTCACAATCACTGCCTCTTCAACATTAACACCACATTCCACATCCACCACCTCCAACCGACACCCACCGTTGCCACCCCGCCACCGGCTACCACGGCCTCCACACACCCCGCCACACCATTCTCCACCCACCACAACCACCACCACCATCTCCACCACCCCACCACCACCACCATTCTCCACACCACCACCACCAACCATCTCCACCACCACCCCACCATCTCCACCATCACACCACCACCACCACCATCCTTCCAACACCCACCCCGCCGCCACACCGCCCAGCATCCATCGCCATCGCGGACCACCCCACTACCGACCTCCTCCCCTCCGCCGGCCCCCATGCCACCGCCTTCGGCCCGACTGCCCCCGTTGCCCCCTATCACTGTTCAACCTTAACCATACAAACACCAAGCGGACTGGCGCCGCCCCCGCCCCCGCCCCCGGCCCCCGCCGCCGCCGCCCCGCCGCCGCCGCCGCCACTTGCCGCCGCCTCATGGCCCGCGCATACCTGCATACCCGTTTTCTCCTTCAGCTAATCTGGGGCAGTTGGAATTCCGCCGCCGCCGCCGCCGCGTCCTGTCGCGGCGCGCGACCGATCGGAAGCAGACACTCGCGCGCTCTGGCGGAGACGGAGGGCGAGAGGCGGGCATCGATGTGCGATTATTTGCTCGAGACAGAGTCGGAAATCTCGAAATTCGAGTCCAATGCCGTTTGTTACCCGGGAATATATTGCACGGCGACGCGTTATAGCAATCGGCAGCATAATCGATCTTTTGCAAATGCGCTGTTCGAGTTGCTAATCGCTATTGCCCATCCGCAGAAGGTCAAGATTATGCTGGGTAAATCTCCCTATTGACAGCGAGCAATATTAACACGGGTTGAGTTTAACATATATAATTCTTTATTTATTCTTAACTTGTTTTTGTATGACTGATTGATTGTGTTTTGACACTTTTCACCAAAATATTAAATCTGACATCTGATGTGAAACTGGACTTTCGTAAGAGTAAAGTGATCGTTTTTTGTGTATAATGTAAGAACAGGGCTCGAATCGAACACTTATTGGAAACTTCAATCTATTTTAGTTTGATGCTTGACAATGTTTTAGTGTACAATTAATGCCCTAATTCCCTTAAAGTTTATTGTTAAACATTACTTCTGATAGATTGGCAAGCCGACGTGTAGATCGGCGCCCGATCTCACCAACCAGTGGGATAGAAACATCGTCCCCTATTGGAATATAACATACACTCAGTACTTGACTTCTCACGGGCAGCAACAGAACAGCATTCCAGTACCGTGGGAAAAATTACTTAATTATATTATAAATATATAACTATTTCTATTAAATTAATAATTAATTTGGGGCGCGTTCCGGGTACTAAACTGTTATAAATTAAGCACTACATATACTTCGGTCTAATGACCTTAGTATGAATAATTACTTTGAGTGGATTCTAATTACCGATATTTATGTACGTATATCACACATCTCGTATATCCATTTTACATCTGACCCAACGCCCCCTGGAGAAAATTTCCATGCGCAGGTTGTCAGCCTGCGCACATGAGTGATCGGAATAAATCTCCGCGTGCCGAGTGCCAGGGGGCCGTGAACTTCTCCGAGCGACTCGAGGCCCGAGACAATGGCGGCCCGGCTGGCCGGAACGGCGACCGAGGCGCCGCCTTCTCTATACGACGGACGCGCCGCCAACTTCGCCGAAGCCCAGTTGCCGCTGCGCCGGGCCCTTCCCAGAAGGCCCCGCGCGCTCGCCCACGTTAATTTCGCACTGATTGCAGCCCTGCCGCGGCGGGCCGCGCGGGTCGCCGGGAGGGTTGGCCGCCCTGGGCGCCGGTTCGGGTGAAGGAGAAAGTGTCGGATGCAGAGTGCGGACGCGCCCCTGCAAAAACGAATGTTAAAAGAAAAGAAGAAGAATAAAAGAAAGAAACATGAGGGGGAAATGGTGGTCGCAGGCCGTTGGCCGTGGAGGATTGTGCGTGGGGAGGTTTTAGTTGCGGATTTCTAGGAAGGTCGGAGGTAGCGGTTGCGAGGTAGACCTCAACCAAAGTCTCGGTTGACTTGTGATGGGAGAAACAACATGAACGTTCCCGATGTTACGCACTGTCAGTCAACTGAATTTGTTCCTCACTCCCTAGCTGACTCATGAGCTACACGTCATTGTCGTACGAAACCTCAATTTTATTAAATCAATGTGGATCAAACATGCACTGTGTTGAGTTGACCTGGCTCTCTAGTTTTCTGCCGGATACGTTAAGAGTAAGAATGACTGCGTGAATCGTCGAAAAAGATATTAATTTTATCTTTCTTAAGCTTTCTCCTGGAAAATTAAGACTAGTGTAAAGGAAAAGTACTTTACCAGAAAAAAATATTTTCGTATTAAACTGGATGTTAATGTTTTGAGAAGAAACTGTGAACGGCAGGAAAAAATGTTTTTGGAACAAATGTGGAACGAACTTATGATCGTAACATATTCAGACAAAAGAACCGTAAAGCTTTAAATGTAATACTTCGAAATTAATTCTTAACTTAATATTTACAATATTTAAAAAATTCATATATTTTCAATATAACAATTTTTTCCGAGAAAATGAGGCTGAGTAGAATAGAATCTATTCTTATAGAAAACTAAATTGATTTCAGTTCCTTTTTTACTTTTTTCTTTCTTGCCTAGCTAATGTTAAAAATTACAAGCCTTAGTGATGAACGATCGAGAAATCCACTTTCCAGCTTGAATATTGGCATCGAGCATTTTGACTGACTTTGCCAAGACCTGGAAGGCTACCCCAACAGACACGAGATATTTTTGATATATTTTCCTCGTGGTGATTGAAAATGAAGTCAAAAACATTGAAATGGTCTCGTGACTGTCACTGGTATATGTGATATTTCGAAGTTTCTTGTCGCTTGCTGTCTAAATCGCGCCTTATAATGTTTATAAGGCGCTTTATAATCTTTTAAGCTCATATTTTGAATGCTGAAGTTGAGAGCATTACAGGCATATGCCACAGAGGCATTGACTGGAAGCAAATCCTACCATCTCAGCAAGATGTGTATTTGACATGAATAAAGAGCATTCCCACATTTCTCGTGTACTACACATCAGTTCTATCAATTGTTATTCCCAGAAGACGATTCCCACTTGGGAAAACACATTTTATTGAAAATTAGCCTTATTATTAAGGAAAGCCCATCTGATATCATTATTCCCATAAAACACATTATCGTGCAAGTTTGTATGTTGCATTTTACGAAGAACAGGAAATGTCAACAGTTCGTGATATTCCTGGGGAAAACATATAAACTTTTGAGATTCTTGGAGGTGGGATCATAAAAATTACAACAATATTCTTCCTCCAATGACCAAAGAGTTCAATAGCGTTATCTTCGCCCATGTTACTTGCGTAGTAAGCGGTGTTGGAATCCCGGACCTTCGTGTTAGAAAGCTACCTACTCCACGGCCGACCCATTAGCCTTTGCGAACGAACCATTTTTCACAGCAACTTCAACCCTTTAAAGATCCCCTCTGGAGACGTACTTCTAAAACTTTCGCCATCGCGCCCGGGATTCCGTGATGGCCGAGAAACGAACTCCGTCTGCAGTTTGTCGGAAAGCTGAATTTTCTCACCGCTCGGCCGTCGATGTTATGCCACTCGCACAGGGATCCCTGCGGAACTCCACCTTTTACTTTCCATTCTTCCCGGCGTTTGAATGCAGACATTTGCGCAATATTGCTTCATAATTACCTCGCGAAGTTTCACCCCGAGGCGGTCTGCTCCCTGGAATCTGCCCGCCCCTAACCCGCCCGAAAGAGATTAATGTTAGCCGATATATTTCGCAGACGGTTCTCGGGTTCTAAAGCTCCTCGGCGGGGAAGAGAAGTTGTGTGTGTTTATTTGCGGGGAACTTTTGCTGCTTTGGGGGAAGTGAGACGTCTTCGAGCGAAGGAAAAGGCGAAGAGGAGATGCTTTAGGAATGGTCAGTGGTTTGATTTGTCGGTGAGTTTCCACAAGACAGAAAACGGGTTCGTAACTTTTCTTTGGGAACCTCGATACGTCATGCGGCGAAGTTTTTGAAGTTTTATTTCTCATTTTTGTGCATTAGAAATTGATGTTTGTTTTAAGATTGCTTTAGATATATATTGATGATGAGCAATTTTCTGCGATGTATATAAGTACTCTGGTACTTATATCAATTCTCTAATTTCCGTTCTCGAAGTCGCTCTCTAATCAAAAGGTGCAAAATGTAATCAGAAAGAGGCACTGTTTTGCCTCATTTTTGTGCAGTCAAATTACTTACATATCGTCTCCTTTAGAAAATATCTCGTCTCTGTTTCCAGTCCACTCAAATAAATTAATGGAACAAAGTTTTAGCAAGTTTCGTTAAAAGTAAAATCACAAATACGCCTGTTTCAAACAATTTCGCTCATTTTAAACACATTTTTCTCTTACAATTAAGGAGAATTTTTTATGAGGCATGCTAATTTCCACGTGTTTTCTTCCTTTGCAGGTGAGTGGTGTTGGTGGTCAAGGGCGTGGTTGGTGCTACTTGCAGTAGAGTTTTATTCCTTTTGCCCCGCGAACAACAAGAACAATATCAAAACGTAAGTCTTGTTTTCATTTAAATAAAAACCTCGATTAATATCTATTCAAACTTTATTAATGTGTTTGAAGTGATTGAATTGAATTGAATATGCCTTATTTTACGTGGCGAGACTCGGGCCATCAGGCCCGCTCTTCCGTCTGACCACGCAAATTTCGCTACGCTCCTTTCATATAGCAGAGAAAGAAGGTATTTCTTGGGCGAGAAACAGGCGATTTGAATTTAGCTCAGAGGCGTCATTTAGGCTTGAGGATCTTTTACATGCAAGTAAATCTACGAACATGGGACAGCCGGCTTTACTTCCCCTCCGAAGGAAGGCGTACGAAGGAAGGCGTACGAAGGATTTTTTCGCCCTTAAAAATCCACGGCTTCGATCGGGTTTGAACCCGCCAACTTGGGTACAACAGTCCAGTACGCTAACCGTTACACCACCGCCGCCGCCAAGTGATCTAACGCAATGGAGAAGTAGAGCAGGAGGAACCAATTTTAAGGTTTAAAATTAAGGGAAACAATTTTTTGGCAGTGAACTATGGGTTTAAGAGGCCAGGACGTAACGCTAGGCTGTGTCAGAATTCGCAACTGTCCCCACAGAAGGTTGACCGTCAATTCGTATGGGTGGTCACTAATTCAGACTGAGATGGGTACGCCAACATTTAAAGCCATAAACATTTCAATGATTAAAAATAAAAGAACTATAATTACGTCAAGTTTGTAGTTTATCAAATTCAACAGACAATAATTATTCTATTATTATTATTATTATTATTATTATTATTATTATTATTATTATTATCAATAATAGTAAATATTGGTTTAGTGTTGATGTGTTGTTGGCATTCTTTTTATGCCTTTACAAGAATAGTATAGATTTGGTGAAATTTTGATTTATTTTCCTTTATTTTGCGCTTTTATTATTATACAATGTGACGCTCTTTCGCGACCCCACTGCAGTGATTGTGGTCTCTGCCTTCTTTCTCTCCATCTGAAACAGTGTCTGCTCGTACAACTCGACTGTATGTTGCGATGTGGATCTCGCAACACACGTTTTTGACACAGCCCCATTTTGATCTTTTCGGCTTAGATTTCACTGATTAATGCAGCTTACCGGATCCCCCTCTTACCATCCCCTATATTTCTCTACTTTTTAGACAGGGTGTATTTAATATCGAATAAAATCTATAATAAATGTAAGTAATTGATAAAGGGCTATTTGAGGTTCGAATTCACATTAATGTATGAAAATTAACGACAGCCAATGTTGGTTTATTTCAAATTGTCATCACAAATCTACCCCATAATACGTCAATCATATAAATTTAGTGAAATTTGCTCATACACAAACGTCCCAAATAAGGTATATGACAAGTCATGTTAAACCCATCAAGATTTAATTCAGGGACCTCGTATGTAGGAAATTGTTCTAAAGTCTAGATAGTATTTGAATTTTTGACCAGTTGTACTGTGATTCTCTTCAGTCCAGTAAACCAATTGATTAACAAAAGTACGAATGAATAGAGCATCACAACCAAAATGAACACGTGATTTATTTAATAAGCACAACACTTCATGAGAAATGTTGCCAGCGGGAAAGTTCAAGCAACCCACATAGTTTTAAAAGGCGTGCAATCTGTGAATCTTAGAGAATAATGTGAGTGCAATTAAAATTCACCTCGCATTATTAAATCGATCCCCGAAACCTACTTCACGCACGGGTTGGGGCGGCCCCCTGCTCACCGTTGCCTCAACTAAGCACGCACGGCACGCCAAATCGCCCGTCCCCATCTCCACGCCACGCACTACGTGCTCAGCTGTGGCCACTGCACTTTCCGATGCCCCGCCGTTCCCCGCCCACGTGCACACATACGAGCGCATGACACGGCATCGATTGACGTCACTGCAGCACGTATGACAGGGAGGCCCTTGTGTTAATAGTCCGTCGGTGGCAGGGTTTTCCATACTAGCTAGTTACTAGCTAGGTCGAATTCAGGAGTAACGTCTGGAGGAGAATTCTAACGGCCGGCTGCTCTCTTCAACGGCCGGCTGCTCTGATTTTCCGTGGTTTCTCCGATCAACCCCAGACGAATGCCGGAGCAGTATCCTAACAAACGGGCCACGGGTCGCGCGCGAACTTTCATTTCCCTTCCTTGTCCTATCCTCGCCCTTGCTTACACACACTTACACTCACATGCACTACACTACCACACATGTTGGGAAATCAGTTGTGGCGTCCCGTCTGGAGCATAGGCTCCAGTGAACCAGTGGGGATGGGAAAACCCCTTGACGCCGACGTGTAAGCCGGAGCCGAATGCCATCATCCAGCTGAGGACAAACGCACCCACCTCCCCGGATTCAACATACACCACTCATTTGGAACTATTGTCCATAGCTGTCGACGTGCCCGGAAACACGAAATAACTCAACCAACCCATCAATTAGCGCATGGCACGCGACATCTACCGCTCCCATGTACTGTACTTCGATTATTTTTAAGTGGCCGATGATATTAGGTCAGTGTTGCACCTCCAGCCTTATAAAATTAATGTTTTTAATTAATTGGGAAACGTCCTTCTCAACGGGGCATGTGGCTTCGGAAATATGCTTACCACTGTTAAACATAATCATTTTATAAGGCAGGAGATGTGACAACCACGTAATGTCATCGGCTGCTTATAAAACAAATTCGAAGCAGTGTACGTGCCCATGCGCCGCCACTGCAGTTTCCGACCTACCTTCCCGTGTGCGAGAGCTGCACTGCGCAGAACGGCCAGGCCCGACCCGTCCCGTCCGCCCGCCGGCCGGGCCCGCGCAGCTCCCGCTGTTGCTCCTCGCTGCGCCGGCTTGACGCGCGGCGGGCAGGCGCGGGCGGAGCGGCCGCGGGCTTGGGCCGGCGCCAATTATTTCGGCGGCGGGGGAAACGCCGCCCCGATCGCCCCCCCCCGCCTCCCGGCCGGTCCGCAGGCGCCGCCATGCTTCGGCCCGCCCTCCCCTCCCCTGCCCGCTCTGCAGCCCTGCTCCCGCTTCCGCTCCGGGCTGCCGCCGTGTGGGCGTGTGCCGACTGCATCCCGCTGTCGACTTTGCATATGCGTTTACCCACAGGCATAGCCGGATAGCATGAGCATTTACTGATTGCAACCTACCGTCGACTTTACCTAAGCCGTTTATCTACTTCCCTAAAAAGGTATAGCTGGACTGCATGGGTGGATACCGTCGTTGAATTTCCATATGCCGTTTACCCATCTAAAGACGGCATAGCCCGACTGCATCCATCGGATAAGCCGTTTTTCGTAATCCGTACCCACCTCCTCGAAAAGGTATAGCATGAGTGTAAACCGACTCTATTCTGCATTCAACTGTTCTTGAGCGGTTTACCTGTCTCCCTAAAAGGCATAGTCTCCGTCAGCATGGGCGTATACCGACTGCATCCCGCGGTCGACTTTGCATATGCCGTTTACCTATCTCATCAAGGAGGCCTAGCCCGACTGCATCCCTCCGTCGTCTTTTCGTAAGCCATTTACCTACTTCCCCAAAAAGGTAGAGCTAGTCTACAAGAGCGTATACCGACTGTATTCTGCATTCAACTGTTCCTGAGCGGTTAACCTGTCTCCCTAAAAAGGCATAGTTAGTCACCATGGGCGTATACCGACTGCATCCCACGGTCGACTTTTCATATGTCATTTATCTATCTCATCAAGCATCCCTCAGTCTTGTCGTAAGCCGTTTACCAACCTTCCCGAAAAAGTATAGCTTGGGCCTACAGTGACTGTATCTTGCGTTCAACTGTTCCTGAGCGGTTTTACCTGCCTCCCCAAAGTGGCATTCCTCAACTGCATGGGCGTATACCGACTGCATCCCGTGGTCGGCTTTTTTAATCCGTTTACGTACCTTTCCAAAAAAGGCATAGCTGGATTCCATTCCGTGGTTTTCCTCCTCAGTATTAGAATTGCGTTTTACGGTTCCCGTGGCCTGCTTAGAATCACGTTGATCGGTTATAATTTATCCACTTCTGTCTGTTTTCAAGAAAGATTTGCATTTGATGTCGCACCACTGTCTGTCGCTTCGCCCCTGCCTGTCGCTTGACTTCCGCCTATCTCTTCGCTCCTACCTGTCACGTTTTCCGTCTTCCTCATTTCTCCCGTCTTGTCTCTTCTTTTCCTCAAGTTCCTGTCTCTGGACCTGCCTTTGCTGGCGCTCTCGCCCTGTTTCCGTGCCTGCTCACTCCACTGCCATCCACTCCAACCGCCTCGCACTGCGCCATTCCCCGCCACCCAATCCTAACCCGCCCACGCCACTGAACACGTCGGTACAGCGGAATTTCAACGTACTTTTCCAGAAAATATTCGTGAAATCGTGAAATCTTCCTGAAATGCAGTAGAACTCCGGTAATCCGAACTAATTGGGGGTGTGGTCTGTTCGGATTCGGAAATGTTCTGATTATCTGAAAAAAAGGTAGCGCGCATATACACCCAGACAATGCAACCTAGCGTGCGATGTGAGAAAATGGCAACATAGTGTAGCGGTCGCATCACATTATGACATGGCATCATCAAACATATTCAGTTCCTTGCTTGCAAAAGAAGATTATTGATTTTGCAACTTCCTCCAAGTGAAAATTACTGCTACATAAACATGTGATGTACACGGCAGTTACCAATGCAATAAACATTTCATTTCGACAACTTGTGTTTCTATAATTATTTTTTTCAGTTCTACAGTAATTATAAAATTATTTCTTTTCACTTACAAACGTCATTTTATTTATTTTGTTTATTTTTCCTCCATCCCGAATTATGTTTGGATTATCCGAAATATCGGATTTGTTAGGTTCAGATTAATTAGGTTCTACTGTAAGGGTCTTCATTCATTTTTTATACTTTTTATTTTCTCTTATATTTCTATGTGAAAATATAATATTGTCACTGTAGAGCCTTATTTGAGACTTATTTTTATTCCGTGCGGCGTTTCTCAGTGAACAAAACTTATCGCTCACAAAATCCAACACAATAAATCGTAAAGTGATCTAAGTTTGAGGAGGACATTTATACACTGTGAATTTATTTTCATTTCGTGGCATTCAATTTTGATGGAGGAGTCAAGAACAGGCATATCTAAGGAATGTTAAATGGCATTCGCAGTTCTCGCCTCTTCCGCGAGACAGATATTTCGGTCAGGTGATTCGCATCTTAGGGCTTCTGCCCTTGTTCGCATATATTTATTTTCGCTCTCGATTTACTTTCGAACAGTCGGTTGTATCGTTGCTGATGGCGATGTTTGTAATTTGTGGTGGTGGTGTTAAGTTCATTGTGGGGATGGTGATCAGTTAGTGGGGATGGCAAGTTGATGGTGGGAGACGTTGAGACGATTAGCTGGTGGTCGGAGTGGTGGTGACTTAGTGGAGTTGGTGGTGGTTTTTAATTGTGTTGGTGGTTTTTAATTGTGGTGGTGGTTTTTAATTGTGGTGGTGGTTTTTAATTGTGTTGAATGATGGTGGTTTTTAATTGTGTTGAATGATGGTGGTTTTTAATTGTGATGAATGATGGTGGTTTTTAATTGTGATCATGATTCTAAATTATAATAGTTCGTAATGGTCATGCTTCTTAATGGATCTGATGCTTCTTAATGGATCTGATGCTTCTTAATGGAGCTGATGCTTCTTAATGGAGCTGATGCTTCGTAATGGAGCTGATGCTTCTTAATGGAGCTGATGCTTCTTAATGGTGCTAGTGATTTTAATTGGAGGCGCTGGTTCTTAATGGTGGCCATGCTCTTCATCATGAGGCTTAAAGCATCTGACGCACCTTCGTAGAGCTGACGAGTCTCAACGCAGGTTGTCAATGGTGGCGCTCGGTTGCCAGCGGTGGCAGTGGGTTTGCAGGTATTGTTGGGGTCGCGGAGTGGGCGGGGCGTCGCGAGGTTCAAGCGCTGCTTACGTAACGCCTGTCACCTTGAGCCGCCTCCGCCTCCGCCGCCGCTCCCCTCCGCCCCGCCCCGCGCCCTCCACCCGGCGCGATAAAACTGTCACCGGGCGCCGTCAGCTCCCAGCGTCTCTCTGGAGCAGCTGTAGGTGTCACTACGGGTGCGACATCGACGTCCATGTTTTCAAAAATAGGTTTTTTAACAGCTATGTTTTCCACCTATGTCTTTAAGTGGTTGATATTTTAATTTTTAAATAAAAATATACCGCAATAACAGCGAACTTTAATAATATTCAGAACTTTATGTCTTCAACATTGAACTAATGAAGGATGAAAAGTAAGTTAGTCACTTTCCCGTATGTAGTCTATATTTTATATATCCAATCAGATGATAAAAGTTTCGTTAACTATTCTTATCAATTTATTGGCTTTGCTGTATCAGTTAAATCTCATTTGTATATTAATAAACACGACCGCCGTCAAATTATCCTCCGCCCTCCGAGCGTACATTAATTTTGCAATTTTTTTCTGAAATCGATTTAAAAATGTCGATTCGCAAAAACTTCGATGATTTTGTGACGATGATTAACATAGATGTTTTCATTTTGAGCATCGATGTTTTGATAAAAGGAACATCAATTTTGCTTGACGAGTCTGATCCGATATCTCTTATCCGCGCACAGTGTCTCCATTATTCTAGAAGCACCACCGAGCTGTACTGGCAACAAGTACTCACTATCCATAATTCGGTATGACGTGAATTCCAAGTGAGGTAATGTTGGAGGATTGGCATAGGTGATACATCTTAGAAATTTGTTTGTTTTTTTACTTGAATTCTGTTAAGATCATTTTTGAGTGTAATTATCCCTATTAACTCGCATATAATAGGAGCCGTCCGTTTATTGTTTTATAAGTTTGGTTTTATTTATTTTTTCTAAAGGACAGTACGTGACGTATAGGTCAAGAACTGTAATCCGGGCACGTTACATATTAGCGTTGTCTGATGAGAGTTTATTTTCGCTTATTAGCGGTTTAAGCTTGATGAGTTGTGATTTTGGCTTGATGGATTTCATTGACAGTGTTGATTTTCCAGTTAAAGGTACTGTTCAAATGTTGTCCTAGATGTTTAACTGCCTTCTTATTTCGAATCCATGAGATAATACTATTATTTATTGTTAATGAGGTGGGTGAGTGGTATGGTTTGAATATCAGATCAGTGGATTGGGTAGGATTGAATTTAATTTTGAATTTTTTCGTGTTCATCTCTCTGTGTTCAGATAATTTTTGATTGCATATGTTATAAAGTTCATTAATGAATGGGCTATGGAGATTGTGTTGTGTGTGTTAATTAGAAGGTCTGCATATCCGCAGTGTAGTCGTTGAATCGTAATAGGAAGAATGGAGACACTGGCGGAGCCCTGTTCGTATGGTGTGTGGGAATTCTCTTGGGATTAAGATGACGCTGTTAAAGCATAGCGATGATAGTGGCTGACAGAGATAAGACTCCGTGCATAGCTGCTTTGTTTTCTTATCCCTTTTCGCTGATAAAGTGAAAGGAGGTGACACAGCTTTCCGCCATTCCCACTGTTTCACTCCAAGATAATAGCGCCTGATACTTCACGTCTCTCATTTCAAGAGGTCTTCGACTCCCATTCCGGTTGCAGAAGGTGCAGATATAAAATGAAATCAAAGCTGTGAAAAGCCTCGTTTATCAAATGATATCAATCAAAGCTTATCGATGGCTCAATAAAGTTACCGGAAGGTGTTTCGAGATCAGGGAACTAGCTGGTCAACGCGCGAAATGTTGTCTACATTGAATGTTGCCTTCAATGACCAACAAAAGGGGAAAGAAACTTACTGGTTATTAGCAATAGTCCATTAAAAGATGTGTCTTATTTACGTAACATTATAGTCAATCCGCATTTTTTTCCCTTTCTTATGGCAGATGAAGTGTGGAATATGACCCTCTCTTACACATTGTATCAGTAACATAGAATACTATTAAACACATCGCATATCCACAACAATGAGAATAGATATCAACAAATGAGATCGTACACGATAAATTATTTCTCAGTGATGCTGTTATTAAATGTAACCAGATTATTTTCAATGCGCTTAAAATCACGAACATTTTATTTTCTGGGTATTTTTATTGGTATCTCTAGACTTTGTACAGAACCATGAAGTACGAACAGCACACACAAGCAGTCTCTCCGAATAAAAGAAACCACACTGGGTGTGTTATCGCCTGTCGTATTCATGATCCTCGGCCCGGGAACAGCGAGATCAGGTTTCACAGTCGTCTGAAACTTACATTTAACTCTTTTTTTCCTCTCGACCGGAGAGGGAAGAAGTGTGACAAAAAAGATGTTAACAATGAAACAAAGATGAATAGAGTGATGAACATGTGTGCGCTGATGTAGAAGATAATGAAAATAAGTCAAACAAATTTAAAAAGTGTGTAACATGAATAAATACGTAACATTCTGCTAGTAACTGTCATAAACTGAGTTGGAATAACAGCCATAAACTGATTGACAAATATTACCGCAGCACGGCATGTTTTCCTCCTATGCCGGAATTAATGATTGTAAATTTGCCTTGTTACTGCTTAGCAAAAACTGCTGCGGGAGAAGGGAATTAAGAAACATTTGAAGAGTGGATTTAAACTGTATTAAAACCGTAAAACAGAAACGTAAGTAATTCTGTAGAACTTTCCATAACTCGATCTCTGATGCTTCGAATTTCATTCACCCTCCTCTCATTTCCTCTCAATAATACAGAATTGCGAAACTGCAATTATTAAAAAACTCGATAACTCAATTTTTTCTTATCCCTTTAGGTTCAAGCTACTTGTATTTCACAAGCACTCAAGGTGGTTTATTGTTGTTATTACTATTATTATTATTATTATTATTATTACTATTATTATTATAATGCATTTTGAATCTTTCTCTATACCGTGCACTACCCTAACGAGACTAACGACCAACGTAGTTGACACGCTCGGAAACACGAAATGAGTGCTCACTCACTTTTTCTTGGTGTCTCCAATTCTGTCCCTTTTCCTGTTTAATTCTCCTGTTACGTATACTTAGTGCGCGAGCCCCTTTGCGGTTAACCTGCCGCTGGACGCCAAACTCATGTTGTTCGGTGCCGCGTGCGTGTTGCGTGCGCGGGGGCGAATGCTGCGGCAAAGGCCGTAGACAGCGGGGCGGTGGAGGGAGATAACGGTCATCGCTCCGCGGGCGTATCAACTGCAGCGCTAACCCGCGACCCCGCCACGCTCCTGCCCTGCCCTCCCCTCCCCTCCTTCATCTCCCCTCCTTTCTGTCTCCGCCCCCCCTTTCCTCCCACTCGCCTTTTCCCCTCTCCTTTCGCACCTCCCCTGCCTTCCTGTCCGTTCCTTCCCATCTCAGCTCTCTCTCTCTCTTTTTCTTTCTTTCTCTCTCTTTCTCTTTCTCTCTCTTTCTTTCTCTCTCTTTCTCTCTCTCTTTCTCTCTCTCTTTCCCTCTCTCTTTCTCTCTCTCTTTCTCTCTTTCTCTTCCTTTCTCTTTCTCCCTCTCTCTTTCCCTCTCTTTCTCTCTCTCTTTCCCTCTCTCTTTCTCTCTCTCTTTCTCTTCCTTTCTCTTTCTCCCTCTCTCTTTCTCTCTCCTTTTCAGCCCTCTCCCCTTTCCCCCCTTTCCTCTCTCCCCTACTCCCCTCCCACAACTCCCTAATCAGATCCTCTGTCTGCAACAGTCTCTTGACATCCCATTCCGTTCAATCCTGTCTGGGCTAAGTGAATGTAATTAGGGAGGTCTTTATTTCCCTGTAAGGTCAGTACTGGTGAATATATTAATTAATATATAAATTTAATCAGATATTGTGGATGCTATGGCATGAATGATGTTCGGAGCAACTGATTGAAAAACAGGACAAATTTTATCCCAAGTTTCTCTCTCCTTCCAAATAAAGGAGAGCATTTCAGTATAGATGATATTGTAGACGTAATTTACTAACATACTATTTACATTATGAAGTATTTTCAATATTTTATTACTACAATACTGTATTTAACATTAAATTTAGTATTACTTCTCTCTTTTTATTGCCTTTTACTATTAGTTTTAACAACAATTTTTGTCGATCAGACGCAAGGCACAGTGAAAACTTTTTATCACTTTTTAATAGCGTTTCCGTAACCCTACGGAAACACGATGGAAGTTGTCTAAGATGAAGTCTCCTGGAACAGCACTTCACTTCCAATTTTTCAGTTTATTAATATCAACAACTTAATGTATACCAGAATGATAACTGCTTTAAGCAGTGAAATATGCCTATTATATTTAGTAGGGAAGCTTTTCATATAGACGTTCTCTAGATCCTAATGAACCTTCTAATGACTAACTGGTGGCGCTGAAAATGATCGAAATTCGATTTGTGGTCGATATCTAATGAACTGAATTTCTTTTATTTATATTTTTTATTTATTCGGTAACTAACAGGAAACGAGCGCAAATGTTACGAAATTTGTATTTTTTCTTCAATTTGAATATTACAATGAAAATACAATACATTAATCGTTATTAATTTACATACTCTCGTTCTGATTCTTCCGTACGGTGTAACGTACTAGTGAGAACTCACAGAGTAAACAATTTTTAAACCGCTTGTCCATACGGGCAATCTGGAATGTTCTCCTCTTGTATGCAAGTGGTTGCTAGGATGTCTGTTGCGTAACTCCCTCTACGCTCGCTTGTAATCACGGGTCACAGAGAGTTGCACTCTCAGAGCAATAAACACTCGCGTCGAAATGTCCAGAACGTAAATAGCTGTTTCTGAAGGTATTAGCCGCAATCAGGTTATCGCGAAGATTATTTATAACTCAGTTGCATACGAACTACAAACAAAAATCTATTCAGTAAAGGAAGTGAATTGGATTGAATGAGGGCAATTACGTTCAAGATTTTCTGCACTTTTTAATGATGGAATGCACCTTGGGAAGAGGATGTGAGGAACTCTAGTTTTCTTGGCTTGGAAATGACGTGATGAATGTAGTAAACATGAAAGATTTATGGCAACAATCACAGAGCAATTACACCGGTCGAACTTCTCAATTAAGTGACTTCTGTATTTACCACCGATGTTGTTTAGAATCGAGGTTCAACGTTCATATGATCTATAAAGTTCAAAATTCTATTACTCTATCGTTAATATCCCAACTAAGGGTTAGAACTGCAGATTTAATTCCTATAAAGTAACCAGAATTTCACCAGTAAACATAAAGATCGAAAATATGGGCAAACGCTCCTGCCTGGAGACGAGAACTAGAAGTTTTAGGATGTTTTAATAGAAAATCTCGAATCAAGTCATTTCTCATCGGAAAACGAGATGAGTTATCATTTTGAGTTTAATTCAAAGTCAACGAAACCAGACTTGATAAGTATATTTGATAACAATCATGCCACATTGTAATTACATCTTAAAACCGAGAAAATGGTAAGAGATATCAAGATAGTCTGAAATATTAATTCCAAATTACTCCAATATAAGCACATTTTGGACATTAAATACTCATGAAGATAATTTAAAGACTAATGGGCATTTTCTCTACCGCGGGCCACGAGCTGGCCAAAAGGTGCAAATTAGCAATGTTCTCGAAGGTAATGTGCAATTGAGTAAAACGAAGAAAGTCGTTGTTTCGCTTTCTTCATGTCGCTAATTAGAGGACTTGATAGTTCACATCTTGGATAGACTCTCTTATCGTGGGATTTTTGTGTTCTGCGAGAAGGCGATTGTCCGGTGAAGCCACCAATTGAACACAAATGTCTAATGAGGTGGAATTGTAGCGCAAAGACCTGATCTCACGTGTCCCCTCGATCTTACTCTTGTCCATCCGTCCACCTTCTTTATTTATTTTATTCATCTTTTTTTAAAAAAATTACGTGTATCCCAGCATGACCGACAAAACACCTCTAGGGATTTACGGAGACAACTCTGTGTTCCGAAACTACAACGCTTGCCAGAGAATCACGTAACACTACATCTAGTACGCAGTAATAATTATGGTATATGTGTTTTTTATGTTCTTTATTTTCCATATGATCATCTACAGTTTCTCTCTACTGACCTGTGTATCATTGAATTGGGGAGGGAGGGTCTGAAATCCCATGATCACTCTTGGGAGTACCCCTTTAGTAAGTAACTGCATGTAATACATTCTATCCCTTGGTTTCTCCGATCAACACCATGCGAATCTCGGAGCAGTGCCCCAATAAACAGGTCGTGGAGAGCGCGCGTTCTTTCCGTCTTTTTCCTTATCCTAACTCTCGCTCACTGCACATGCCCAGTCGGGAGCTTAGCAGTTGTCCTGGCTGAGGCGCTGCCCCGCTGGAGTTGACCCGTGAAGGAAGGAAATCTCCAGCAATCCGATGAGCAGCCGGCGCCTGATATCACCATCCAGCGAAGGTGGATACCCCCCCTCCAGGGCATATAATATATTTCACTCTAACGAGACTGATGACAATAGCAGTTGACGTGCCAATCAAATCCAAAATCAATCAAATATCAAATTAAATCGAACATCAATTAAAAAATCCAAAATTAAACATCAAATTAAATGTAAAAAACAATCAAACATCAATTTAAATAAAGCAATCAAACATCAATTTAAATCTAAAATCAATCAAACATCAATTTAAATCTAAAATCAATCAAACAT
>BOPP01000054.1:6689044-6707478 GCA_017312745.1 Gryllus bimaculatus
TGCTTCTCTTATCTACTGGATTATATCTTTACAGATTCTTCTGATTTCTCTTCTTCTTCTTTTTTCCTTCTTTCTTCTTTCTTCTTCTTCTTTCTTCTTGTCTTCTTTCTTCTTTCTTCTTGCTTCTGACTCTGTATGCTTCGTTTTCTCTTCCTTTTTGGTTGGTTCGCTCATTTGCTTTGATTCTCATCTATGTTTGTGTTCCAGTGTCGATTATTCCCTTACTGGCATAGACCCACGATTCCTTTCTCGACCGTGCACATGTGAAGACGTGTCTTCTTCTGGTTCCCTGTCGTCCAATCTTAGATTTTTTGCTTTAGTCCAAAGTCGCTAAATTGCGGAATGATGAAGCTTTGCGCAAATTACGGACTTTCATGACCTGCTATCTCCTCGTCCTAGAAGGTCGGTCTCAGAGATCAATTCGTTTCTTCTTATTCGTATTCTTATCATTCGGATGCATCATGCATCATCTAAAATATTTCTCCACGGGTGACTGTCGCGGAACGTCCTACGTGTCACATCATGATCGCATTATTTAATTAGTTGGGGGTCCTGCTTGAGCTGGTGTATGTAGTAGCGAGGTACGATTATTTTGACTCTCGCGCGTTTTTTTTCCGGCCCGCGTTAGTGGACCCATTGTGCGACCAAGCCTCCTGGGTCCGGGATTACTGCCCGCGCCCGCGCGCCGCCCGGCCCGCTCGCCCGGCCGCACGCGCCGCCTCCATAAATCTTGGCCGACGTTGCGGCTGGCGGGCCAACAGGGTGGCTGCGCGAACAATTCCCGGCGCACGGGGGACAGGGTGGCTCCGCGAACGCCACAAACACGTCATACGTCTGCGGCGGGCTGCAGTGATATTGTAGGTTATAATTGTCTAATAGAATTTATACGTATTACTCTTGATTCCATGAAATTAAAGACAGTTAATTTTTTTTAAATAAAAATAATGCATTATCATACGCATCAGTTTTACTCCATTTCGTACCACGTTTCGACAAAGTTTTTTTGTTGTCTTTTTTAAGTACTAGGGCAAGTGTTCTAATTAATGACTCATGTGAAAGGTCAGCGTCAAATAGCAGTGTTTATGTTAAAAAAAATGTGTAAATTTGATGCTGATTTCTCACATGTGTCATAAACTACAGTGTTACACTTTATGACAGGAGTCGGGGTCGATATTGACCCCTAGAAGTTGATATTTTCTCTCTTTCTCTTATACTCTTTCTCCCTTTCCGTCTTGCCTTTTCTTCCTTTCCCTCTTGCCCTTTCTCCTTTTTTCTCTTGCCCTTTCTCACATACTCTTTCTCCCTTCTGTCTTGCCCTTTCTCCCTTCTCTCTTGCCCTTTCTCCCTTCTCTCTTGCCCTTTCTCCCTTCTCTCTTGCCCTTTCTCCCTTCTCTCTTTCTCCCTTTCTCTTTCTCTCTTACTCATTCTCTCTTTCTCTTTCTCCCTTTCTCTCTTTCTGTTTCTCCCTTTCTCTCTTACTCTTTTCTCCCTTCTCTCTTGCTCTTCTCTGTCTTGCCCTTTCTCTCTTACCCTCTCTTACTCTTTCTCCCGTACTCTTCCTCTCCTGTCCCTTTCTCCCTCTGCCTGTGTGTCCGCATGGAAGCGGTTGGAGCGGTGGGTGTACGACACCTCTGGGCCTGTAATTTACGGTCCATTATTCGGTTAGCGCGCGGCGGCGCCCCGGGTTGGCGCGATCCGCCATCGAACCCTCGCGCGGCGCGAGTGGCGAAATAACACACAGGCGCTGGGCGGCGGCGGCGGCGATTAATCGAATCGAATGGAATCGAATCGCAGCGCGGCGACGCCCCGACGCATACGATCGCAGTTCGCGCGCTGCCCGCGTTGGCGGAGCGCGTTATCAATTTAAACCTCCGGCGGGGAAGATCGCCGTTCGAAGAACTCCGGGATTTGGCGACGTTTGAAGCGAATGCTAAGTTGAGATTTGTTCCATTTGATTTCAAAGTTGATTGCCGATCGTTGTAATGATGTGCAGCTCTTCTGTTGCAGGGCAATCGAACAATTTTCGTTAATAAACCGTATTGGGTTATTCCTCATTATACGGATAATTATGATATTTTTATTATTAATTAATTTTAAAAAATATTTTCCGAAACTATATTTTTTGAGTTCGCTGCCAGAGAATATTATCTTTCGAATAACTGAGATTTGTTGTGAAATGAACAGGGTAATGCCGGGAATTGTCTAAGAGTTTGTTGTACCCTGCTAGAGAAGCAATCATTTGCCCCGAGCCAGGGACAAAATTAATCAATTTGTAGGCGTTTCACTCTGAAATGTTCTCATCAATGGAAAGTATTCAATGAAATGGAGCTTCTAAAATAACTTTCCCAATATATTCTTGTGACTTATTAATCGATGTAGGCTATCATGACCAGGTGATAGGCGGACGGCATAAAAATGATAAGCCGTCCGACACAATGTTTTTCCCGCATTTTTTCAGCGGTCTACGCAGGGGGCGGTGTGGTGGCGGACGAAGAAACTCTTGGGACGGATTGCGGCTAACTGTTAAACAGCCCCGAAGTGATTGAAACGCTGTTAATCAGTTACCGCAACACACATTTGATCATTTTTTATTAGTTTAAAATGAATTTACAATGTTCGTGTCTTGTATGGTTCTTTCTCATTTACCTAATTAAAATAGCTCTTAGGAAGAAAACTAATTTTTTGTATGTTTTCTTATTACGTACTTGTACTTGTACTTACACTTCCTGAACCCATTGGGTATCGAGTAATATGATATGGGATTATGTGAAAAACAGGCGTTTGTGAACGTGTTGTTGTGGACTCCTCGAAGTTTTACTACAGTACCTATATTGTTAAAAATTAATCGAAAACTCAAATCAATGCTTAATAAGGTACACCAAAATAATATTGCGGAATTCATGAAAAAAAATTGAATTTTCCTTGGTTACATTCTTAAGCCCCCATAGTGCTCCAATGAGCCAAAAACCTGTGGTAGTCGGAAGAGTACACCAAAATGCCCTTTTCTCCCTCGTCGATACCCCCCCCCCCTACGCTCCGTCCTGGACAAAATTGCCAATTATTCTCACACTGTGCTGTACGTGTATATCAGTGGGCCTCTGGCGTTAGGAGCTGCTGGATGGAGAGTACGGTTCCTCCCAATTGAGCCCGCGGTCCAACGCCGCGGCGCCGCCGCCACCGCCGCCAAGGCCGCGGCGCTGGAAATAGGCGTCGCGGCGTCGGATAAACAAACGCCGGCCGCCGCCCGCGCCGGTATCCGCGATCGCCGCCCGCGCGGAGAGTCTGCCTTCGGACGATGGCGCCGCCAGGGTGGGACACACTCTGGGTTGATTGGTCAGGTTGATTGCTTGTGTTGATTGGTCAGGTTGATTGCTTGTGTTGATTGGTGGGATTGATTAACGCGCGTTAATTGATTAGGTCATCCAGGGTCACCATCTCGGTTCACCAGGACTCGGATTCTGATGACATGTCATATTTTCATTGGTGCATTCTAGACGTAGCTAACTTTTAATCAATGTTTATCACGACAAATAGGTGATAGAAATATATAGTTTTGGAGTCATTTCTTGCCATTTTAGGTTGTTTTTCTGGTATTTTGCGATTTTTTTGTCATTTTTACGCATTTTCTTTCCTTTTCGCGTTTTTTGTTAGGGAATGTTTCATGAATTTAAATAACACATTAAAACGAAGTTTTTATTGTTCTTGAAGAAATTCGCTCTGTTTTTCGAACTCTCAAAATTACAACGGCCTGCGGTAACTTCCTCTATCCATTCGAAACTGACGGTAGAAAGATCGTATTTAAGGATTACATTTCCTCCTAAAATAATGACTTTCTATTAAATATAATTTTATATAAATACATTTTATTTTAAATGGTAAAATTAATTGAGTATATAAATTTACTTTCAAACAACAAATTTTCGAGTATTTTTTTTAAAGAAAAGCTCATTTCCCCCTATGTTTTCATTTTGTAGGTCATTTTCCTCTTATCTGTACCTCATTTTATAGTTAATTTTCAAAGAATTTTTAGGTCGCTAGAATCCGAGCCGTGGACATTACCAAAGCGAGCAAGATAGAAAATAATTAAAATAGGGGTTTTATAGATAAATTCCAAATATATTATTTTATAATTGTCGAATCAAATAATAAAACTGTTGTTAATGGTCCATTTTGTATTTTATTAGACAGTTAAATCTCAATGAAAAATTAATATATGCGATCATCGTCAAATGACCTCCCCCGATAATATTAATGGTAAAAAAACTTATGGTTAATGTTTAAATACATCAATGGTTTTGGGGCGATGCTTTATTACCATCGACATTTTAATTTTGAACATAGATGTTTAGAAACATCGATATTTTGTTGGCGATATCGTAGCCCTGGCTTCTACGCCACCCGGACGGGCCAGAAAAGAAGGAACATTACGGGAAGGGTGATATTATGGGGATAGGACAGTTCGCCATGACACAACACAGTCAAATACCTACGTGGGGTTTGAACACGCGTCCCATCGAGCCGAGCTCGCTACTGCACTTGTTTGTTAGCGACCTTGGCTGTACGAGCCGGCTCATAATTTATTGGTAGCATTAAGAGGAACATGATGGTGTTGGTTGTTTACACCTGCAACCACTGTCTCTATCTCGATGGTGCATTCAATAATTTAACTACAAGTGGAGGATAGGCATTGGTTTATTTTGTGCTTGCTACGGCCGTTGTCAATTGCACCGGGTAAACGTATGTACGAAACACGTGTTTGTGATCTTTTTTTTTTTTTGTGCATGAAAGGAGGAATAAATCAAGCTTTATTATAATTGTTATTCAAGTATATACTTAAGTTTCTCTCATATAAAATGTGTTTTTCGTAATTATGGTGGAGAGAACAAATTTTGGGAGAGGAAGACACTCGTAGATTTCAGCTGCGCCGGCGAATTGTGCTCTTGAATTTCCGGGTGAGCCGAACCAATCATGAGAGAGGGAAGCAACCTCAGTATTCCTCCCTAACCCGCTCCACATTTCACCTTTTCATCTTTTTCTTCCCCCCTCCCCTGGCCCCTGGTAACATTGGGCCCGGTGCCGCCCTATAGTTCTAAAAAAATAGTTCATACTAAATTTTAATAAATAATAATAAAAAAACTAATGTAAGATTAAATTTTAGGCAAAATATCGGCATAACAGAGTGATGTTTCGCACATAATTGGATAAAATTATGGATAGTTATGCATAATTAATAGTTATATTAATAGTTGTGCATAATTGCATAAAAGTATGGAATGTTGATGGTTGATGCGAAAATGTCACTCAGTGATGAGTTAAGTTTTTTTTTAAAACAAAACCTGGCTTTAAATTGGTGGAGGGCGGTGAAAAGTAAGAATAGGGGGCCCCCAAATTAACGTACGTAGTACGGCCCCCAAAGATTTAAAACGGCCCTGTCTCCCCCAATTCCCAGCGCCGTCCTTGGAATTTCAATACGATTTTGTAGTGTTCGGGTGATTCTCCTTCGATGTGAAACGGGGTTCTGATCGTGCTTTATTGTCATATCCCTCACGATGTCCAGAGAGGCAGAGTTCAAAGCTTTCATGGGTCAATGCGAATGAGAAGATGACGAGGTTGATGGAATGATGAGTTGCAAAGTGGTTTCAATTTGCATTCTTCGCCAGTCACAAGGTCAAGGCCAATGCTTTGCAAGGGATTTCAGCAAACAGTCTTAGTTCCTTCCGGTCCTGCAGCCATCGTAACTAACACCCGGGTCCGAAAACTGATTAAAAATGATTAATAGAAACGAGTCGCCGAATCTTTTCGTAAAATAATTACAATAATATTGAAAATATATTTTTTCGTCGTCCTTTGGCACATATAGAATTTATTCGCAACGTTTTTAGACTTTATCTCCTAGAGACCACCCTTATCGTTGTGTTTATGGGGAAATACGCCGATGGCACTGGCTACTTTATTTCATGTACCCGCGCATTACCCCATGCTCATCAGTTCAGGTAACAATAAACTCCTCTTACTCTTCCAAAGAACCATCAATTCTTCTTTTTCAATTCCTCTTGTCAAATACATAAACTTCCCATAAGAATTGAATATTCCTCACTCGATAAGATACGCTGCTCATAGTAGACCTCTCTGCCCCAGATACTGGCAATGATCTTCATTACAGTAGAAGTGTGGAAGAGGCTCAGAACCAAATCCAATTTTGTATCGACGAGGAGTTGACCACGTGATACGCCCGCTTTGTCGAACATTTTGACAAATTTCCCCCAGTCTTTACGACAGTCACTTTGCTCTTCCTCCTATCTCTCAGAAAAGTCATGGTGTAGACTACTATTCCCCATGCATCCACCAACTTCTCCAGCACGTCCACGGTATAGGGCACTCTACCCTTGGCATCCTCCTATCTCTCAGCAAACCGATTGTGTAGACTACTCTTCCCCAAGCACTTCTCCAACAAGTCCAAGGCACAGGACACTCTATCCTTGGCATCCTCCTATCTCTCAGCAAACCCATGGGGTAGACGACTCTTCCCCAAGCATCTACCCACTTCTCCAGAACGTCTATGGTATAGGACAATCTACCTTTGGCATCCTCCTATCTCTCAGAAAACCGATTGTGTAGACTATTATTCCCCAAGCATCCACCAACTTCTCCAGCACGTCCAAGGTGTAGGACACTCTACCCTTGGCATCCTCCTTCAGCATGTCCACGGCATGGGACACTCTACCCTTCGCACCCACCCATCTCCCCATCACGTCTACGGTATAGGACACTCTACCCTTGGCATCCTACTATCTCTCAGCAAATTCACGGTGTGAACTATTCTTCCCCAAGCACTTCTCCAGCACGTCCTCGGCATAGGACACTCTACCCTTGGCATCCTCCTATCTCTCAGCAAACCCACGGTATAGACTGCTATTCTCCATGCATCCACCAACTTCTCCAGCACGTCCACGGTATAGCACACGCTACCCTTGGCAACCTCCTCTCAGCACACCCATGGTGTAGACTACTATTCCCCAAGAATCCACCAACTTCTCCAGCACGTCCACAGCATAGGACACTCTACCTTTGGCATCCTCCTTCAGCACGTCCCCGGCATGGGACACTCTACCCTTGGCATCCTCCTTCAGCACGTCCACGGCATGGGACACTGTAGCCTTCGCACCCGCCCGTCGCCCGGCGCCCAGCGGCGCAGGTACACATGGACGTGCCGCGGGCTCCTCCGCCCCGCGCCTCGTAAATTGCGAGCGCCGCCGTAAATCGCGGCTCGGGTCGGTTCGCGCTGCGCTCTCCGGTTCAAACCGGTTCCGCGCGCCCGCCTCCGCGCCCGTTTTTGTTTCGCGGGAGAAGTCGCTGCCACCAGATGGCGGGCGAGGCGGTTGGACCACCGTCCCTTACCCTCGCCGGCGTTGGGTTAGGACGGCCTCTCTTCCTGGTGGCTCGAACAGACATACAGAGTGAGTCATTTTGGGTGTAAAACAACACAGTGGAATGTTCATCACAGTGTGGTAAACAATTGTTTCCTCTGTCGGCTATGTGGGGCTTGCTCCAACCGCCATGTGTGTCACCTCCGATACCCACACCTTACCGGACCTATACCTGCCCGAATGTTGTATATACGTGACTGTAGGAGTGAGCTTCGTAATGCGCTGGGCTACACAACGTGAGCGCCACCAAACCTCCCTACCTGTAAAAGGGTTCCAGCGCTGCCACAGACTTACAAGGCACAGCGGCAGCAGTAGGTGTTCGGACGGAATGGGCTTGACGGCGGAGACATGGGGTAAGGGCTACACTCAAGGAACTCTGGGGTGTAAAAAGGTATTTACTAAGGGCAAGGAGCGGCAGCTGATAATCGAAAAGTTAGGTGGCCCAAATGATGATGATTGTTTCCTACGCCTTTCTGCTGAAAAACCCGGCCTTACTGCACAGCAGTTTCTGCCCCAATTGTCATGTCTCGTAGCGTTCAGAAGTTTGGGGGAATAGATTTGTGAAGATTCATTGAACCAGCGGAGAAAAATTTAGTTTCTTCGGGTAAAAAAATGAACACAATTTTATGAAGTGCTGGAGTGGTGACTTGTTTTTATCGGCGGTAGCATGCGTGGTCTCGCCATTTGGCACACATGCTGGGTTATTAGGAATTCAAAAATTATTCGAAATGCTTTCCACGCATACACAAGTGACGTGAGGCCGAAACGGTAATTAAATTATTTATTAATCGCACACTCGACCTATTCTCGTCATTCCATGCATAATTTAGGTACATTATGTAATGTCTTCAAGGGTCTGAAATGTATCAAGAGGGTCTTCTAAAGATATTCCATGAAAAAGTCGAAAATCCTATTACTGTATCTCATCTCATTACTTAAAGTTTACCCATCTTCTAATTCTTTGCTAACTTTTTATAATAGTTCACTTAAATTCATAATACATCTGGGAACTTCATCAAAAACTTTGAAAATATGAAACGATCAAATTCTGGAAAAAACAAAACAATGTTGTCTTGGTGACTCACGCAGATCAAATGACGGGCAAAATAAACTATTCATGCAGCCTCTACTTCTCTTGTATGTAAGAGATTTGATCAGGCAGTGACCACCCGGTCATTTCTGCCCGCCAGTACTGCCCGCCTTAACTTTCCTCGCCGTTTATTCGTTAAGTACTCGGAATTTGAGAGTATTAGAACTCTCGGAGGTGAAGGGAGGCCATTTTAAATCGTGTCGGGAATGACTCAACAAATTCCCAACTCCACTTGCTTTGTCGTTTCCCCTTTGTTTGCAACGTGCAGAGGCAGCTTTCGATGCCACCCTCCCGAACAATAGAACCTTGAAAGCGCCTGGTGATAAATAATTCGTAAGCAGCACCCAAGGCCCACGCCCACGACCCACATGTGTCTGCGACTGCCAATTTATCGAGAGGTCGACTTGTTTGACAGCGACAACGGCGTAAACAAATGCGCCCGTGAACTGGAAATTTGCCTACGTATTCCCGAGTCATTTACGTTGGCCCACGAAAGGACGTAGTCTGAATGTTAATTTTTAGTTCATTTAGTTTCCTCAATGTTTCAGGAAGAGAAACGACAATACTGATTCGGTGATCACAAATTATATTTTTGGAGTTTGCGAATTAAGGATCATTTGACGACAATATAGCATTTCTACTTGGGGTGACACAAATTAGAAATATTACTCTATTTTCATAAATCTGAATGGTAAATTTATGAAAATGCTCAATTTGATACCACTTTTCGTCCGTTCACTGTTGCAGTTACAACAAGCAGTATTTCAACATACACAACCTGTACTAACACAGCCAAAACCATCCTTTCATGAGTTAGGTCTCTCATATCTTTAGTCCAAGTTCACTATTCAAAACGTTTCAGTGAATAGAGTTCCACAATCACCAATAACACTTAAATTCGTTTAATTTACCTCAGACAAAAGTAGCGTGAAGATCTTCTTTCTTCATTAAATTAACTTTATTTCAAGTAATAAAAAAAATTGTATTCGGTTCTTCCGAGAAGCGGAATTTTAATACAAACAAATATAATTCTGTCTCTGACTTTATAATTTTAATTGCACCCATTTTCTAGCTTGAAGTTTTGATGCTCGCACTAGGCATCTTCATTACACCCAATTACCTTCCACACGTTATATATTTAATTAATATTATGTTACTCCCGTAAAAATGGCCTTCTTCCAGCTCAGGGAAATGGAGGAAAATCATCAACAATCTTCAGTTGTCGTCCTCACCTCTAGTAGCCATGGAACTTTTCAGAACAAGTCGAAACACTGAAAATTATAAAATGAATACATAATTGATAATTTTACTATTGCCTGTACAATTTTTACGGGATATTCCAACAAAACGTCAATATGACTAATTGTCCAAACGTACGGGAATCTCGAAGTACTAGACGCGGTGAATTTACAGTTTATCGGGGGTCGTCTAATAAATTTCGTAAAGTTGAAGAGAGGAACGGAATTTGTGGCAGTGTTACGCTACATTAAATAGGGGTAGGAATGTGAATTGTGAGTTAAGTGACGCTGATATTTAAAGTTTTTTTACATATTTGTTGAATAATTCCTTTTATTCAGTCGTACACTAAAACCTTAAAATAATAACAAATTAAATTTTAAGAAATATTAAAAATTGAAGTTACGATGAATCAAATAATAAAATTTGTAACAAAAATTGGAAATATTTTTTATCAATGGTATATGTTAGTGGGTGTCTAAGAAAATTTTCGAAAGTGATCAATAAAGCATTCTAGAATTCAATGAAATTGACGCAGAATCATCCATGCGTCATGATGTCGTGATGCCATGATGTCGTGTGCACAGCTTGTTGTCAGAAATTTCTTGCCAATGTGACCTTTTTTCACTAAAAATCACCTCCAATCGTGCTGTGTTAGGTTCGGTCAGCATAGCCAAATAATTCAGTTTTAAATTATCATAAATATTAATATATAACACGAATACAATTAATACAAATTGTTTTCCCTACTATACAATTTATTCATACTTTTTGTAAATGCGACGTGTGGTCCCAAGCATTATGTAATTATTTAGATGGAGCGTTCTAAGGGGGATTTAGAATTCTTCAAATTTGCGTTACGTAATTTCAGGACGGCCCCGTATAGAGGACGGACGTGCTTGCAGAGGGCCAGTGCAGATATCAGGGTAAGGCCCCGCCTGCAAATGTCATGGCCGGTGGCGGCTGCGGGAGTACAACGCTGTGCACCCAAGGAGGATTTGAAAGCCCGCGATGTGGACGCAAACGCAAAATTAGAAAGCCTACGAAGGGAGAGTTTAGTAAATGTATGCACTGGTCCACGGTAAAATTTCACGTTATCCTCTACTCGTATTGTATAGAATATTGTTAATGTAATATTGTAAATTACCTATAAACAGTGCTTAATTTGAAATATATGTTTGATTCATTCAGTGCATGGAAAGAGATTCGATTGTTTTGCATACATTTCGATGTAAAACTTTTCAACTGTGAATATTGATTAGCATCTAGGTCGTAACACAACAAACAAACGATAGACTTGTAAATTTCGTTTTATTAATATTGAGATAATTGAATTTACAAGATTAAAATAGAATGTTATTCTTGAGTGGACAAAATAATAGCAATCAAGTCGGAGGTTACTACGAAAGCAAGTTGTGGACGGTGAATGATCTCAGCTGTCTGGACGCCGTCGCGTCGTAACTTGTTTTGCAGACGCTTCGGTCATCATAATCCTGACCTTCCTCAGGGCGAAAATGCTGACGCTGCATTTCAGTGTCGAGCTGTGGCGGCACGTGCCAGTTGTGGCATCTCTGCGTTACAATGAAAATTACATTACTTCGATGCATTGAGTTACAATAGGCATTTACATTATTAGTGAAATTATAGTTTCGTGAGTCATAATACCGTTACGGTTTTCTCGCTTTGCGTCCAAATCTGATGCGAGGGAAAATAATCACATGTGTACTGTAGGAGGTGTTTGGGTTTACATTGTTGCTACTTGGGAGCCACAATGGTGAGGCGTAGGTAATGTCTAGGGGGAGGATTTTGATGACCTAAAATCATTGCCAAAAAAAGATCAATAGAATACTCTTAAAATTCTTTAAAATGCCCTAAAAACAAAGAAAAAGGACAAAAACAATTGATCAAAACCACTTCAGATGAACAACTCAAGCTGTTGTGTATGTTACTGATGTAATCGAGCAAACTTTTGGTTTAAGCTTGCAAATTTTTGGTTTAAGCTGTTCTTTAAAAGAAAATCTCCGTCTTTATCGCGAAATCGGCCGAACTGACTATGACGCTGATAGACGTCACAGGAACTTTAGATTATAGTATAGTACTCACAACGGCTGACATTACAATACATGAGCGAAGAAATCGAATAGGGAACTCTGTGGTGAACATTTGTTGCACCTCGTAAATATTGTTTGAAGCAAGTACCATTAAAATGATTTCAAAATTGAAGAAATCAACGTAACTTATTAGTTTGCAAAGTAAAACGTGACTTATTAGCTGAAATAGACGAAAAATGCAAAAGACGTATAAAAATGTGTCATTTCTTTTTGTCTGAACAAAATGTATTTCTATGCTAATGGCATTGTTCTAAAGGGAAAAGTGAAAAAGAAATTTCATTACCATCCGCCCCCTAGTGATGACAAACCTCGAGCTGAGAACGGAGAGCCGCGGACCGTCGATAGAAGTTTAGCTCCGTGATGTTGGTCAACATCTTTAAAACTTTCGGGAGAGGATCAGGGCAGCTTGATTAAAAATCGCTGAATGTTCTGAGCTGTCGCATTCTGAGAAAATTCCCCAGGCCGATGACCAGATAAAAGAGGGAACGTTGTGCAAATTTCTTGAGAAGATTATGAAATTTGACACAGCGAGGCCACGTTATAGAGCGTGCCACGTATTTAGTTGAATGTTAGTCAGTTTACTTTTAGGCTGAAAATATGCACATTTTAACAGTAATATGTCCGTTGTTCATATTAGAAAAGAATTACTAAGAATAACTAACGCTGTATGTCTGCCGTCACGGGGTGATTGTCACACGCTGCTCATTTGTTTTTGGCAATTTTCAAGGGTACGCTGCAAAGTATAGTTCCGTGCGTAGCGTCCGGCTGGATTCGTTAGCGGAAATATCGTGGCTATCGCGCCACTTTTTGTACATCTCCCTGGCTTAATTTTGTAAACTATCAACTTTCGAAATGACGGGCCACCTCTGGCCCTGAGGAAGGCCATGAAATAAATGCCGAAACGTCTACAACCTACCCGATGGACGTACACGTAGGCTTCCGCGGCTCGAGTCCATTACTTCTAGGCTGTCCGGGTGACGCCGCGTCGTTGGCAGATAGGCCGACGTTTCGCCTGTCATGTCGCAGGCTTCTTCAGGGTACTGTACTTCAGGGTACTTCAGTACCCTGAAGAAGCCTGCGACATGACAGGCGAAACGTCGGCCTATCTGCCAACGACGCGGCGTCACCCGGACAGCCTAGAAGCTACCCGATGGACGACCGCATAGCCGAGAGCATTTGTATGACTGGTCGCGTAAGCCGTATGACCACTTGCAGGGTATGACTGTACAGCGAGGCTTGTTTCGCTCGGCATTAAAGCGCGTTTATACAGATTGTGAAAGATGAGCCTCTCTTGTAATGGTAATTGGCACAGTAGGGTAAATGTGTTGACCTGCGACTCCGCCCTTGCATTGTCTGCATTCCAGACGACAACTACTTATGATGACGTCCTCGGCAATGATTGCGACATATTTAGAAACACCGATATTTCAGGGATTGAAAGGTGAAAGCAGATGTGCAGTATATGATATAGGATAAATCTATTTCGTCAAAATCTCGAAATTTCGATCCTGTGTCAAGTAAATCAAAGCACAAACAAATGACTATTTTATGAGATTTATCTACAGTATTTAACGTTAAACAACCGATAATTCCGTTTATCCGTTAAACAACGGATTAATCATTTGAAATTCTACTTTTTCGGCTTAAGGCAATCTGTCCAATTAAACAATATTGATAAGCAGGTAGATTCAAAGAGTGAAAACTCGGGAGTTACTTCAGATTATTATGCTACGCATGCTGATCCCAGTGAAATTCAAGCTTATTTGTAAAGTAATTAATCCTGTAAAGTAATTAGTTTTGTAATTAATTGATCCATATATTATGCGGTCAGGGATGTATTTTATTATGTTCAGTACGGATCGTAATTTATTAAAATCGTTTCAATGAATAGCAATTAATTATTAACGTATGGGGATTTAGTCAATTAATTTCGACAGAAATGGGTCTTAATAAATCTATATATTTTCATGGTGTAGTAGCTTCTTTACAATCAGATATTGTGTAGTGTAAATGAATATCCGTAATTGATGTCGCATAATATCCGTAAGGAATACAAACATTGCGTAAAAGTTATTGATATGTTTTTGTTTTATTCAGTTACATAAATAATAGTAATTCAGTTAATTACCAAAAATATTTCCGATGTATCTTGTAAAGTTGAAATGGAGACAAACTTCGAAAATCTTCTTAACAACTCTCTTCCCCCTTGCTTTGTAGAACAATATATACGTAGAAATAATTTAGTACAAAACTTTCTTCACAAATTTCTACAGGTCTTTCAAATGACGTAATACTGAAAAACACGTACTCTACGTTTGTGTTGTAATATCATTGAAATCTCTCTTTGCTGCAGTCGACTTGCGTGTTCGGCTTTCGTCGAGGCTTCAGCAACAAGGGTTTGAATGATGATTTTGATAAATACGATCTTTCGTTATATGCTGAGCCAATTCAGTTAAGTTTTTTGGGCGACCATCGTTCTTGTTATTCTCCAGATCCAGAAGTTGAAATGTGTATGACAGCTTATGCTTAATATGATGTTCATGTTTCGTTCAGAAATTCACCATTGGAAATTCAGGCTCAATACACATTATTTATTTATTTTTAAAATTATATTAATTTATTAATGACATTTAATTGAGAAATAAACGACTATGCGTAGAAGTACTAATTGATAAAAATATATGTATTTTTTTAAAAGTAAGTGTGTAATCACGCGTATCACAAGTGTTTTTCACTTTTTGGTTTTAAAATTCAATTCAGCTTTCGTTAATTCACCCGAAGTCACGCTTCGCACAAACAAGTTTCCTTCTCTGAAACACTCGCTGTGGAATATATTACAGTTACCGTGCCTGATTGGTCATATTTTCCTTCTTATTAGAATTTATGTCTACACATGGCGTGTGGTTGACGGAAAATGTGATTGCAGGCTTCGAGATGCTGCTGTGAATAAATTACTTTTGCATTATACTCTCTGACACTGAATGATAATGACAATGTTACCAAGTAGGTCTGTGTGCTACCGTAAGACGTTTAAGGAAATAAACCGCTTCAAGCAGAGGAAACAAGTTGTTTATGCAATTGATGTTACGTGTTTGAGACAATAGTTAATGGCCTTTGGACAATGCAACTTTTACTCTACTAATAGTGCGTATAAGAAAAAGCTGCAAATTGTTGCAAATGATAAGCATTCCTCGCCGTTAAACAGAAGAAGGGTGGCTCAGGGCATCAACTGATGTCACTGCAGTGCCTCTGACCGGGAGCTCCTGGGTTCGAGTCCCTGTAATGGAAGTTTTTTCGATCCTTGTAACGGATAGATCGAATGCAGCCTCTGTCTGGGGGATAATTCTAGCGGCCGGTTGCCCTGATTTGTAGTTTTCCGTGGTTTCTCCGATCAACACCAGGCGAATGCCGGTGCAGTACCCTAACAAAAGGGCTACGAACCGCGCTCGAACTTTCCTCTTCCTAACATCAACCCGTGTTTACACGTACAAGCACTACACTATCGCACATCTTGGGAAACCAATCGGGAGCTTGGAGTTTGTCCCCGCTGGGGCGGTGTCCCGCTGGAGGAGATACCTGGTTGTGGAAAATCTTGCAAGTCGAGGTGAAGATCGGCGCCGGATCTCGCCAGCTCAGGGGAAGATCACCTCATACAGCGAGAAACAAATACGGGACTAATTATCGTGGTTGATGACGCGCTCGCGATCACTAATCAATCAATTAAACCCTCGCCGCCAAGCGAATGCGTCCCAAGAATAAACAATTCTTTATTTCCGGCGGGTGAAGCACTACATTTCAGGGGCAAGTGCCCGGCAATTGATTTTCTCGTGAAAGAGGAACCGTAATCAGAAAATTACGGTTGAACGCCCGAATCCAAGGTCTGCCTCACGCGAGCGCCGAATCGATTCTTATCGCCCCCGGGAGTCCCAGCAAAGGTCCGTGTGTTCGTGGTATGGGTCGATGTTTTTCGAGAAGTCCATCGGTGTTGCCCTGGCAATGACCTTGTTTAGTGGTTTCGGTCTGCGAACGGGTTCATGTGTATCGGGTCTTTGCGTGGAGTATACCGTGTGCTACGCCATCCACCCTCTCATAACTCCAAGTAAGAACGCATAGTAAAAACGTGTGTGCATCCCAGTCGGATAGAGGACCTTAATTATATTTAAACAAAATTATATTAACATTATTAAAAATATTAATTTTTAAAATGGCAAATACTGTAGTTCGTTGTCACGTTCATATTGATTCCTTCTATTTATGAAATTTATGGAATAGTATGTGATTATTATTAAGGCATGTAATAGTGGTTTGTTCCCCGAATATTTTAATTCGTCTCTGTAATAACCCTTCCAAAATAAAATGGTCGAACATTTTGGTCCGAGGTTGCGGCATGAGCAGGAAACTCGACGGCAACACAGAAAAACGCCAATGCTGTGACGCAAATCTAGAAAAAGCATTGGCTATCAGATAATGTCCAGTCCGCCAAGGCCTACAACAGTGGTAAGGAGAGATTGTGGAAAGCAAAACAGGACGCAGTTGTAATATATTTTCTGAAGCACGAATGAAGTGATATTAGAGGACAATGTTCAGTACTTGATTTCTTTCTGATCATTTGTTCACATGCTTGTTTTCTTGGTAGAGGATGTGGGATACGACTGAGAACAAAAGTATAATTACTACTAGCATTATTTCTGTTCGTTTAAAATTTGTGAGTGAATACGTCTCATTGTTGAAGAAATTGGAAATATTAATGGGATCAGCCTTGTCACCTTGAACATTGTATACTATTTATAAATCCGTGATTTTTTTTATTAACCTGGAGATGCAAGACAAAGATTATTGTCAAATTATTGGATTGTAATAATTTTGCAATATTAATTGGATGTTGGAACTTTGGAAATCTAGTAAATAAGATCTCATCGCTCTTTTATTTTTCCGAACGAGCCTGCTCTCAGATTGTTTAGTGTTCAATTGTTCGGCGAGAGTTTAAACTGTGTCCCAAAAGGCTTTAAAAAATTATCAAAGACTACTACAATGTTTCTTTAAACATTTGTGAACACCACTAGTCTCGTCTCTCGTAATGGCTACAGCTCCCGTTAACAAACGTGGTTCGATCCCTTTCTGCCCAGTAATGTGCTCTTGCTGCCCCACATCATTGACACGACCCCGTCCTACCCTGCCATCTCCCATATCGTGATCTAAGACCACCCATCGGTTCGCGGAATCTTCGAGGCCACGAACCCATTCTGTTGAACCTCATCCCGCCACGCCCCAGCACGTCTGCGCACATTTCACTCGCCCCGCTGCATCCCGCCCCCGTTCAATCCCGACCTTTGGTATTCTTCCCTTCCCAAGTACTGCACACTTCGTCCCGTACTACATCAATCCGCCCTCTTCCATTGCGCATCGTCCAATTCCGTCCATTCCATTCGATATTGTCCTAGGAAATTCGGGCCTTTTCCAACACGCCCCGTCCGGTTGCATTTCGCCATACCTTGTGTCATACTATCACTTTCCATCCTGTTCCATTGCGCATCGTCCAATCTCGTCTGTCTCTTTCGATCGTAACCAAGGGAATCCCGTCCCATTGGAATATGCACCGTCCGATCCTGTCCCATTCCTTCCCAACTACCTCCTCCCATCGCCTTCCATTCCTCCCCACCAGACCCACATTCTGTCTCTCTTTCTTGCAACTTCGTAGCACCCTCTCCTCTCCGGCCCGCACGACTCCCTGCGTCGCCGCGACCTGCTCCGTCACGCCGTCCGACGCCGCCTGACCTACACTGTCCTCGTAATTTTCTTGAACGCGTGCGATGTCGCGCTTCATAAGTCGTCTGCCAGCCGCCCCGCCCCGTCCGTCATTCCCGCCCCACCGCTCTTAACTCACGCGCCTCCGCTCCTCGCCCTGCATCACGCCCTCCCCCTCCCACGGTCTCCCTCGCGCGAGGACGCGGGTTCGATTTCGGGCGCGCCGCGTGAGACGACGGGGACGACGGCGTGGCGCGCTCGGCCCCCCTCCCTCTCTCTCTGTCTGTCTCTCTTTCTCTCTCTGTCGCTCTCTCTGTCTCTCTCTATGTCTCTATCTTTCTGTCTCTTTCTCTCTGTATTCCTCTCTCTCTCTTTCTCTCTCTCTTTCCCTCTCTTTCTCTGTATTTCTCTCTCTCTTCCTCTCTCTCTTCCTCTCTCTTCCTCTCTCTCTTCCTCTCTCTTCCTCTCTCTTCCTCTCTTCCTCTCTCTCTCTTCCTCTCTCTCTCTCTTCCTCTCTCTCTTCCTCTCTCTCTTCCTCTCTCTCTCATCCTCTCTCTCTCTTTCTCTCTCTCTTGCTCTCTCTCTCTCTTGCTCTCTCTCTGCCTCTCTGCCTCTATCTCTGTCTTTCTCTCTTTTTCTCTTTCTCTCTCTCTTCCTCTCTCTGCCTCTATCTCTGTCTCTCTTTCTCTCTTTTTCTCTTTCTCTCTCTCTGCTTCTGTCTCTGTGCCTCTGTTTCTGTCTCTCCTCCTCTCCGCGTGCGCCCGCCCGCGCGCCCTCTGCGTCGCACTAATCTGCGCTAAGGTCACCGGCGAACGCGCGCTGTTG